>CM041721.1:3180000-3402913 GCA_023373845.1 Nibea coibor | reverse complement strand
GATGTGGCCTGAGCAGCTCCATGTTGGACAGTACAGCTGAAATTCTAATATTTTTTTCATGCATCTTGATCTGCTCTTCATCCGACCTGTATGCCCAGCTGCTTCACTAACCCACACTCATTAAAAAGTTTCTCATAGCCGTTTCAAGTTTGTTTCTACTTTAGACTTGGTGTTCTGCTGACATCAAACATATGAAGTGATACAGAAAATAGAGAACACTTGCAGGATCACTCGTCCTTAATAATGTGGGTGTGATCAACTGGAAGCACAGATGGTAGAAACAAATAGTTGAAGGCAGTACGGGACTCCACAAGTTCATCTAGGCTCAAAGTGACCCATATCTCTGTTCATTGTATCTACTGCCCCGGGTCCTTCATCATCTCTGGGTGGCTGCTGCTTCACTCATCACTGGCTGGCCTTGGCCACTTCCTGTCTGTCCTCTGTCTGTCATACTTCTTCCCCTCTCTTTCCATTCCTCTTTTTTGTCTCTTCCTCTGTCTCTCTGCCTGGTCTCACCTCCACAGTATATTCAAACACTTCAGGTTGTTCAGAGCCAATGGGTTTGAAGTCCAGGTTGGTGTCTAACAACCAGATCACGGCCTCCAGCACCTTCCGCACCTGGGGCATTGAAGCCTTCACCTGGCACCCCCACTATGCCCGACTGGACAAACAGGGCAAGACCAACGCCTGGACTGCCGCCACCAACAACCGATCTGAGTGGTTGCAGGTAAGATGTGACAGATCTGCATGTTGTTGTTTTTAATTTGCGATTTGCTGGGTTTGTGAAGCAAAGCTGTGTCTATATCCTCAGGTGGACCTGCAGTCTCCTAAAAAGATCACAGGAATCATCACACAGGGGGCCAAAGACTTTGGCAACATCCAGTTTGTCACAGCCTTCAAAGTGGCTCACAGTGATGACGGAAAGTCCTGGACAATCGTGAAGGACAAGACCACAAAGACAGACAAGGTCAGTTCACACCAGGAACAGGCTCCATCTGCATCACGCTGAAAGGTTTATTCAAGCTAAATCAAAGACAATGTAGGATTTATTAATATGCTTGTTGTCACATGATGCTGCTTCAATTCTGAAGATGCTGTTCTCTCTCTCAGGACAGAGACACAACTACTGCCTGTCCATAAATGTTCATTATTCTGCAAAGAAGGAAATATGTTGACCCTCAGTGGCTCATTCTTATCTGACTCTGAGAGGCTTCTATGTTATGTACCTATCTGTAGTGTTGAGGGAGTGAGATAGCCTTATCCTCTGACCTTGGTTGCCATAGCAATGACCAGACTGCTGCTTTTCACAAACTTAGAGCTGTTCTGTATCTCAAGGAGAGAAGTCAGTGTCGTCTTAATAATCTAAGATTTGACACTATCCCTACAGTGACCTCAAGACATACGCTTGACCCTGCGCTACATGCCAGAATAGCTGGAACAATAACATTAATGTCTTGGTGGATTTTGTGGAAAAAGTTTTTTTTTTTTTTTTTTTTTTTTTTTAATGAAACCATAAAAAGCTCAAGCTCATATCTGACTTACTCTTCTACGTACCTGGAAACAATTACATTGACGCTGGGTTTGATTAGCTTTCTGTGTGCATGTTTCCAAAAATCTATTCACCTGCCAGATGTGCACTAGAGTACGGCCAAATGAAGTCACTGAACTTACATCGACAGTTTCCACTGACTTAATCGATGAAACATTTGAAGTTCAGTTTATGATTTGAATCCATCTTTCATGGATAGTGTTTGTATTTGTTTTACTAATTGTCTTTATTGTTTGTTGTTTTGTTGATTTCCTGTTTTTCACGCTATTCCTCTTAAATTTAAGACTTTTATCCTGTTTCATTTCAAGAAATCCACAAATATACATGGATTTGGTTGTTTGTCTTTCTGTATACCTGTCTGTATTTATGTTGTTTTTAATCATGAAAAATAATGATACATGTTTTATGACAAAATAATGTTAAAATTAAAGAAGCTGTTGACTGAAGACAACTGGCTTAAACTCCAAACGACACCAATATTTTAATTGTTAAATCTGCCAGCAGCTGATCTGTGTTGAGCTGACGGGCTGCTGTTCTCTGTCTAGATCTTTCCAGGCAACAGCGACAACAACGTTCACAAAAACAACATCTTTGAGCCCCCGTTCTACGGCCGCTACGTCCGCATCCTGCCGTGGGAGTGGCACGATCGCATCACCCTGCGAATCGAGCTCCTTGGCTGTGACGAGTAGCACCGCTCTGGACCCGCCTACCCCACTCCTCCTCATCCTCGTCCTTTCTCTACCTCCTCCACCCCCCTTTTCCCTCCTCCCTTTACCTTACTGCCCTTGTCCCTCCTGAGCCACACCTGTACTGCCTTGCTCTCAGCCCTAGGGGGCAGCAAACACCAGAGTAGCACACCACCACCCCAACCCTGGCTGGTTGGAGGTGGGATATGTTACCCTCAACCACTGTTACCAGGGTCCTGATTGAGTTCAGCTCCCAGTATCCCCCTTTTTGTTCATTTCCTGAAGTGATCACCGTCTTTTCCACCTGAACCAAATCCGTGATAATTTCAGGAAATAAATCAAAATCTCCTTTGTTACTGACCGGGGATGTTGTCAGAATTTTATCCCACCTACTGGCTAAATCAAAGGTGGTAACTGTGGCATCCCTGTGTCAGAGGTCAGGGGTAACAGGACTGCTGCTGTATCAGTTGGTGCTGCCTAGACTCTGATCCTACATCAGTTCTACCTGGAACATTGAACCTCCAAGACCCACGGCTGGTGATGTACATAAGCTCCACTTAATGGCTTGCACACTTCCTATAACCAAACAGTTCACACAGACACACAGAATATGTATTCTCTTCAGAAGATGTATTGACACTTTTTTTTCTTTATGACAAGGTGAATTTGAGCATAAGAAAATCAGATTCATATATTGGAAAGTAAGCTTTGACTTTAAATGTGGATTAAAAACATCCTTGGTGCTCTTTAATGGGAAAACACCAAAGTTCAAAAGCAAGTTTCCATATTTTTTTTTCTCTTGTCTTTGTTGAGCAAAAATAAGAGAGTCAAATTGTCACAGGTGTGTTCTTCAGTTTCCTGGTATTTCTCTGCAGTGGTTTGTCCTCAGTTCATGTTTCCTACAGTACATTTTTTTAAACTGGTTCACATCCAAGGTGTAAACACGCTGTTTACTCTGGTAAAATATGTACATGTAGCAGCCAGTAACAGAAGAACCCAGTTCCAACCATTCACACAAATCCTCATTTTTACTGAACGTGTGTACGAGCTTCTTCTATTTCTGTTTGATGCCGCAGCCTTATTTGGAAGCTTCAGAAAACAGTGTGAAGTCATTAACTCAACTTGTGCCAACGCCCCCCCAGTTTTGTTTTGTTTTTTTTCTTTCTGTGGGTTCATTTTGAAAAATATTGCATATGGTGCACTGAAGCAACAGATGTGATCTTCAAAGCCAGAGGAGACACCCTCATTGACAGACAGGATGTTCTAAACAAAAGAGTTCCAGATCATTGAGAGGAGGCGCTTTATTGCTGTCGAGGAAATGAATAATAGTTGTTACATGTTTGGCCAAAAAACGGACATCTCATACAAGAACTCGTGTTTTGAATCATTCATTCAGAAAAAGAGTAGTTTGATCCAGATCCAGAATTCATGTTATTGGCTGCTATAATTCATGTTCATGACGCAGTTTAATTTAAAAAATGTCACGTTTCTGGTTTGTTTAGTTAATTAGTCTTGACTTTAAGAGGCCGTTTGAAGTGGAATGATTCTCAGACGCACTTCAGATCTGGACACTTCCACTTCAAATCCATTTTCTTTTTTTTTATTGCTGGAAGAACGACGATTAAATCAATAGAAATTCAATACTTGTGATTTATGATAGTGTACAGGCTGCAAGTTTAAAGTTTCTGATGGATGTTATCATCTCAGGTCAAAGCAGATCTGCTCCTAATGTACAGTAAATGCTACTGAAATGCTACTTCACTTAGACACACACACACACTTGGCTGTGCTTCTAGTTGTGTTCACACAGTTTATCTGTTTTTTATGGCACTTTGATGTTTGTGTTTTGACATTTGAAATATCCAAAAACCAAAAAGAAAAAAAAAAACAATATTGTGCGTTGAAGAACAAACTGTAAACATAATTCATTATTACATGTAGGAGTACAAAAAAATATATACTCACAGTTTAGTTTCTTTGTTAGATTAAAACAAGTTTTGAAAGTCTGGTGGAATCCCTTTTGGATGTTTAGTGGTAACATGCATATATATATACAGTACTTCTGTACTGAGATCTGTCTATATTAGTAGATTAATGCCTGCTGCAGACCGTCTATGTAAGGGTCCAACATTACGCCTCCAGTTGAAAGCTGAGGCCTCGCTGATAAGACTGTAAGAGAGAAACCAAATTAAAACTGATTTTTACGGTTCCACCGGGTGCGCGACACAACCCCGCCATATCATCTGCTTCTGCTGCCCCCCGTCACAGTATTCTAAACCTTCTCCACCCCATGAATTATGAATTATGGGCTTGTGCAATATTATACTGTGTTAGTTTTGAAAACAATGAATATTAATTCAAGATGCTTAAAAAATGCATGAGGGGATAGCAGTGCCACTGAGAGGATAGACGTTGGTGTCAAACACTGTACAATATTGATTATTGTTGCAGGCGATTTCATAAACAGTCACCCTTGTTATCCACGTCTGCATGCATTTTATTGACGAGTGTTACTCAGTTCAACCGATTTGAATTTATTGGTGATATTTTTTTTTTCTAGGTGATCATCAACAATATTCTAGTTCAGATCTTGTTTCCCCGCTGTTCAGCTTTTCTATGATTGATCAAAAAATTTAATGCCATTAATGTTTTGGTAATATGAGTCAATTTCTTGACTGTTGACCTCATAGAATTGAAACTGGATTTGAAATTGTTTTTTTTTTGTTTTGTTTTTTTTATTCCAGTATTGTGTTTCTAAGAGGATTCCTTTATGTTTGGCCTTTGTATCTTAAAATGAAGAATAAATAAAGAGTTAAAAAAACAAACCTAATTGTCTCTAAATGGCTTAAATACAGCACAGCAATAGTCTGCTCTTCTGTGCATATCACTGGGTGGAATATTTAGGTTTTAGGTTATATCATTAATCATATTGCTGAGTTAATCGGCTCTATTTCCATTTAAAAAGGTGGAAGATCAAAAGACCAAAAGCACTGAGGGTCGTTTTGCCTGTTTAGCATTTAAACACCCCAGGGGCCTAATCTCTCTTTAGACCACTATACAATCTTTCAAAGGTATCTTCACCCGAGGACGCCCCTTCTCAGTCTCATTACAGTCTGTGAAGGTCACATAAAAGTGCTGAAATCCTCTCTGAGAGCTTCAAACCACACGTTCAGAAGAAAAATACATTCATACAGCAACATCGTGAAGGTTAAATTATGGAGGGACTTCTTTGTGATGGTTGTGCAGCCTTTCTGCACAGCAGCATTGTTGTATATTAGTTGTATGATATACTACCAGATTATGCCACTTTTTGCACTCTATTAGTAAATCCCAGCTAATTATCATGTAAGACAAGATGATCTCATCTAATGACCACAAACCCTCTCCAACCGACCAGCTGTTTTTCCCTCTGGAGTTGGCAGTAGTTAAAGTGTTGAGGACTTAATGACAGCTTTCTCCTCCATGTCCTCCAAATCTCCACCTCGTCTTCCCTCTATTGTCCTTTCTCTGCAGAGCTTGAAGGGCAGTTCTTACCGGCTTAGTATTCAGTGGAGGGATGAATGGTTTGTTCCTACATACTGCCTACTTAAACACTAATTAGTTTTCAAAGGTTAGCTTCTCATCCTCTGCCAGTTGTTATTTTGTCATAACTAGGGAAAAAAATCCTTGTAGAAAATTATTTTTCCGTTGTTTATTCTCAACCACGTGAATGGCAGCTTGAGCAAAAAGCCAAGGTTCATCTTACTCATTGTTTCAGAAAATTTTTCATGGCATATCTCAGTGAAGTTAAGCATAAACATTCAAATAAAGGCACTGCGTGGACATTATTGAAGTGAGTAACTTATAACTAACTAAATTATATATGGAATAGATATAAAATAGAGTGAAAAATGTTATGTTCCTGGATCAGATATTTTAATATGTAGGACAATGTTGTAGTCAAGACCAAGACAAGACCAAGACTTTGAGGGTTTGAGACCAAAAGCAAGACCAAGACCAGAGATTATATAGCCTACTTAGGTAGCTAATATGTAGGTATGATTTTCCAAATGTCTTTGGGTGGTGTGGTCTCAGCCGTGTCAGTAAGCACTGCACAGCAGAATTTACATACTCATTAAACTCATTAAACACAAAAATGCTAAAGTGAATATTGACATATTTTCTTTGCAAATTGCATAATCTCCCAGAACTGTCTTGGAAAACATGAGGAATTTAACCCGACTGACTGCGCTTCCATCAGCCCCGTGCCAGGCTTTTCTGTATTTGGTTTCCTTGGTATGACAGCTGGCCAGGGACGGACCGAGGGCGTCAGGCCAAAGAGGCAGGAAACTGGAGGCACTGCAGGAAGGATCTACTCCTGGAAAACAACTGCTATTTCTGATCAGGTATGTACAGACACAGACAACATCTCGAGGCACTGAAAATACTATGTCATTTCTGTTCAAATAAAACTTCAGAACTGTTGATTTCATGGGTAATAAGAGACTTTTATATGGTTATGGTCATAAACAAACCCCTTATTTGGCATTTTGTATGTTTAGTCGGTGCTAAATGCACATCAGTGATGGCAAATTGTAGTCTTTATTTGTTATTACAGTTCATTTTACCCTCAAACTTTTAATCAAGCTGGAAGCTGTCACTCTGACCCCTGCACTTCACTCTCCTGTTGGTCTTTTATTGAAGCCTTCCTCTCTAATCATTTCAGTCACACCAAAACCACACACACACACACCTACACCTTTTGTTACAGGACTTTTGTCCTGTCTATGAAGAGCCTGATGACAGTGTGTGACTGCACATACTGACACGATCAACGTGCTCGACTCTTCAGTCAAACCGCACAAACATAAACAAACCCAGTCATCCTCTTTCTTGTCTTTCATGTCGGCTCTCTGGACTCCAGGTCCAAGCTCTGCTCTATCTGGGCCTGAATGCTGCTGCCTTGTAGAAATTACTACCCTCAAAACACCCAGTCACCCAGCAGTTCACAGGGGTTGCTGGTATTTGGGGCCTCAGGCCAAAACCTTTCATCTGAGGCTTTGGGAAGAGCACCAGTCTGCTCTCTTCAAACACACTGGGAGATAATGGCTTCGACACACACAGGGAGGGAAACGGCTGTCACACTGAGAGCGGGGGCAGCAGCCAGTAACACACACTGAGGGAGGTCTCAGGGTTTTAAGTGCTGTTGATAACTAATCTTCCTGCTTGTAAAAGTTGAATTTAATTTGGTGAATAAAGCAACTTTTCTGCTGCAGCGAAACTCAAACTCAAATCAACAAATGTTGATTTGTTTGTGGTCTTAAAATTTTTATGTAAATATGAATTGAGCTAAATGCTAAAATCAACATGCTAACATGTTTACAATATGTGTTTTTCATGCACAGGGTATCCAGATTACATAGATGATCCATGTCAATGCTAAAATGCTGATGTTTAGCAGATATAATGTTCAGCATGTTCACCACATTAGTTTAGCACGCATTGTTAAAATTTGTCGATTAGCACTAATCAGAATGTACAGCTGAGGTTAAATGTTATTAGCAATGTCATTAGCATAGCAGAAAATAAACTGAAAATAATTACAGGACAGGACATCACCAAAATCAATAGGGTTCATCCTCTCGGAACCACGAAAAACTTAACATCTGAAAATAAGAATTGTATATTTGTTACCTTAAAATTAGCCTTCTTACATTCACTGCAGGTCCTTTTGAATGTGTTTCTACACTAGCCCTTAATGGACAGACCAAACACTGGCTCTAGATAGGGCTCTTCATGCTTTTCATACATTTTGTAGCAGTTTCTCCTTCATGCTTCAAATGGCTGTGCAAGTGGAGGCGGTTGCACTCTGTAGCTACACCGATAGATGCCAGTATATCTTACATATTTGTCCCTTTTGCCAATCCAATGTAGTGTGGTATTAGGTTTAAATATTTCACTGGATAAGCGAAAACTTTGTGGTGAGTCTAGTCTAATTTTTCCAAAATTCATGGTGATTGATTTAACCACCTCATGTGCTAGGGGAAGAGTCAGGCAATCACCAAAGTCAGGATTTATTGTCTTGGAACCATAAAGCACTGTCTTATTGTCTTATTTCAGTCTGGACCAAAGTGGTGGACAGACCAACACTGCCTTCCCTAAAGCAATGTTAGCAGTGTGGCTAAAGAGGAAATGCCAGGCAAGGAAACAAGCCCGTTTTGAACCCATCATAGACATTTACTTTCAAAGCACATATCTCAGATGGTAATGAAGATGGTGCAGAGAAATGATGAGAATTGTAGAAAACCAAAACAAAGCTGTAATTCATGGTGTTTAGTGTCAGTGTTGATGACTGAAGATACAAATATTCAAAACCTTTACCCAAATCTTAACCAGAGATGATTTAATTAAGTCTTAAGTCTTTTGTGACAAATCTGAAAGAAATGTTTTAATTTTAGGACACTATCCAATATTGCAAATGTAACATGAATCATCACATCATGAAATCAAATTGCTCTTGCTAGTAGAAGGAGGGTGTTCTAACGTATTCATAGTCCTGAATAAATGGACAGTTGTGGTTTTGTGGACAGAAAGAAAAGAAAGTAAGAATGGACAGAGGAAGTGGAGCTCGACAGGATGGATACCAAGGGTTAACTGGCACGAGGAGCTCAGCTTTGGGCAAACCGCAACTGACGAGATGTTAGTGTTGATCCCGGATCTGGGATTTCTGCCATTAGATGATTATCATCTTTTAGCCATGACTGTAACATTAATGTAACTAGACTGTTTGCAAGGTCACATAAACTCAAAGTGAAGTTCAAATGCCTTTGCATGTAACTGAAAGTCAGAGAATTGTTCAGCTTTGGTGAAGGGCTGTGCTCCTTTGGTGCTTTATAGTTTATAGTAATGCTGGACTCATGGCATGATGGCACTATTTGTTGAACGGTTGACTGCTTTGGTCAAAACTGAAATATTTTAATCAGTATGAGTTGGATCGCTGTGAGATTTCATACAGATCATTTATGATCTCCAGAGAATGAATGACTCTTGTGATCCCTGACTTTTTATCTAATGTCACCATGAGGTTGACATTTGTGGTTTTGAGTGAAATGTCAAAACAGTTACTGGATGGATGGCTGTGAAATTTGGTTTGGCAGTAGAAGTAAACAGAGCGTCAAGGTCTGAAAAGTGAAGCCAATGCTAAAATGCTGTACTTCTGACGTGTAATACGAGTATAGTAATACTAGTATAAATGGCAGTTAGCAAGGTCAGCCTCCAGTAATGGGAAAGAAGTCAGCCATTGTCCATAAGTGCCTGTAATAAAATAACTTCACAGCTGAAATATGTTTACAGCGGCATTACAGATGGCTTGTTTGAGCACCCAGGCATCATTCTTCCCACCTCAGGTCCACTAATGATCCACATCTCTGCGAACGTTTTAGATTAGCCGGGAGGCGGTAGAAGCAGTACAACAATTTCTGACTCCGCAAAACTACGTCCGCAACATAGTAAGGCTTCAAAATGGTTGTCCACAAACTGTTGGGTAACATCATGTTTGCTTTACACTTGGTTCAGACATTCACGTTCTACCACCTAGCACTATCATCATCGAATTTTTTATTTTGTTCAGTTTTATTTTACAACCAAATGCCTGCAAAACTTCCCGTCAGCCAGTAAAAAAACAAGATCCTATATGTGACGTCACCCATAGGTGTGGTAGCTCACCCTGGCTGTCATCATGGCAGTCCTCCCTCTTGCTTAGTCCAAAAATAGGCCAAGAGGTGATATGGATCATGGCTGGACCCAAGGGCTGAATGACGCCTGGATGCTCGAACAAGCAACTAATGGCCATCTAATGGCACACAAAGCAGCCGTGTCATGAACAGGGATATTAACTATAGAGATCAAAATTGATTTTTGCTGTGAAGTTGGACATTTTAACATAGGGACTTATGGAGACTGACTAATAATGGAGACAACCTCAAGTGGACATTTAAGGAACTGCAGTTTTTGTCCCAACTAATATAATAAACACTGTGAACATAGATCAACATCAGCAGGTTAGCCTTGTCAGTGTGAGCATGTTATAATGGTAATGTTAGCCTCTGGCTCAATGTGTTGCAAGCCTCAGAGTCACTAATGTTGGGGTATTTCCTTATACTGAAATTAGAACTTGGTGTAATGCAAAGTAACTGAGGCTGTGATGCTGTCAGGAATATGGCAGAAATATGTGGATGTGGTAAATAAACAAATTGTGTGATCAGTATGTACACCGACCAGCCTTGATTACTGACCACAGCAGTGATTTCAAATGAAACATCCTGGTTGTCTTCCAGGGGCTTGAGGCAGCTTTTTCCTCAACATCCTCAAACCCACCATCACACCCCCCTCTGTTGAAATAGTGGTGGTCTTGGGTTTTTGTTATGTCGGCTGGGTGTCAGTCAAGTTGCTATAAAAACATCAGTGGCTGCAGGGGGCTGACCACAGAGGAAAGTGTTGCGTGCAGGACTCCGACAGAGGCTTTAATTTGGAGGATCCTGAGTGTTGTGGTTTTTCTGGGGGGTGGCAACATTGTGTCTAGTACAGCCTAAGGAGTCACTGTGTGCCAGTGTCAGGAGGGCAGCTTCCATCTGCACTGTGATAACTAGACTCACTCAGATATTCGGGCGGTGGCACAGCAGCAGCACATTCTCTCAGGCCCCAATGGAGAACTGGAATTGCTCTTGTTTTCCGCCACGACTGCTATTATTTCAACTAATGACTGAAATATGAGTTCATGTGGCAATATTTACTGTGTTACTTGAGGCCATGGCAAAACACTGGCACAAAATGTGCTCTGTCAGCCTTGGGATACCAGTACAGAAGTTATTCATTGACAGTGCTGCTGTTTAAGAAGACGCAAGACTGAACGGCTTTTACACTTGACACTTACTGTTTTGCATAACCTGCCAGTTTCTCCATCACATGGATGAAGTTTAACATTTTAAGGAATTAGATTAAGTTTCTTTCCAGAGCTCCAATGATATCCCTCATTTATATTTTAAAGGTCCAGGGTCAGAGCCGGGCCACTCTGGGTTGCATCATCCAGAGAAAAGGCAGTAAAATACACCTGCATTGTTAACTGTTAATGGGGGTTTCCCTCTTTAAATGGGCTTAAACCTAGTAAAACTGCCTGGGTAAGAATATTTACATAAAGCCACAACACATTTAATCTTTATATTTGGATATCCAGTGTGGTGTACAGATGTAGCTGCTGTTGTCTTGTTATGTACACAGAATCACCTGTTTTGGTTGATAAACGCTGAGAAAAAGAGAGAAAACAATGAGTTCAACCACGTTTTTAGTACCGTGAGATGAGGTCAAGGAAGGGGTCAAATGGGTTGACCTGACCCTCATTCATTTTAAACAGTGACTATAGATGCAACCTGAAATCTATTTGCAAGTAAAGTGATGTCTCCACAGGTTTTTGTGTCACTATTATCACATTTAGTAATAATCTTTCATTTGCAGATAACATTTAAACATAAAGATTAATTTTCACATCAGTAGTTTGTGTATGGTTTGTATTAATTGGTGATGTGTGTCATACAGAGGTCAAATCACATATTTCTCTTGCCTCTTTTTCTTTAATTTAGTCTTCTTCTCATTTATCTCAACCATAGATTGAGATAGAAGTTTCATATGAAGATCACTACAGACTGTTCAAATATGCTATAACTGTAAATTTTAAGTTGTGTTGTAATTTGAAGATCAAAATGAAACACAGCACATTATACTGTGGCTGCAGTGATCTTTACTGTAAATACTTGATCGGGCTCCTCAGTTCATTATCAGTCCATATTAATATTCTATGATTAGACATCACTATTCAGATACATTTGATATAACATATAAGTTAAATAAAGGTCAGCTTGTGCTTCATGTTATTACATTTATGAGTACTGGCAGTGGAGTTAGGTTTTCACAAATCTTATAGGTATCTATATAGGTAATATACCCACAGTATAAATAAGTAAATGTTAAAGTCAGTGATGGAAGAAGTATTCAGTTCCTTTACGTAACTTTCAGTATCAGTATCAGTCTCCTGTGACTGCTCTATTATTCTAAAAGATGTTATTAGATTTTAAATCACTGAAATGTTTGGATTCATCACTCTCTTATAGTGATCTGAAATGTAATAACAAGCCCCAAATACATACTGGACCTGTAGTTTTTATTTGCAGTTTTGTAAGAGGTCATGAGCCAAACATGCATTGTACTTTATACTTTATTACCAGTTTTGTTTATGTAAAAATGTCATCTGAGAAGTAACCAGCAGCTCCAGCTGTCAGGTAATATTTGTGTGGTGGAGTTGAAGTAATCAAATGTCTCCAGAATAAATCCTGGTCCTGAAAGCTGGTGAAAAACATTTCAGTAACATGTCGTTCAAAGTCTTTTCACGTGTTTGCTTTTTTCTATATTGAGCTACTTATCATGCTTTACTCTGATAATATTGTCAGTGCAGAATGTTTTACAGTGCAGTTAGTAGCAGAAATATTCTTCCTCCACCTTCCTTACTGTCTGTATTATTATTGATGTAGCGTTACGTGATATGACCGTCGTATATGGCCTCGTGCGTGCTGGGCTCGTGCATGATGAGGTCACCGTCGGAGCTCCGCTCAGTTCAAAGAGGATGCCTCGTCCCGTGACGTCAGGGCGTGAGTGTCAGGACGGTGCGGTGCGGGAGAGACGGCGGCAGAGGATGAACTGAAGACACGCGGGGCGGACAGCTGCGCGTCTGTGAGTGACTTTACACACTTTACTCTGTTTCTTCTCACACGCTCACAGGGCTGCTGTGACTTTGAAGCTGAATGTTCGAGCCATGGTTTACTTCAGAGAGCTAAGCTAATAGTTGAATTGAAGTGCGGGTCATATATGGCAGAGTATATGGTTAATATGGTAGAGCAGACATTAGATAGACTTAAAGTAGGGAAGAAAAGGCATCAAAGGTGTAAGTTGTCTAACTGTCTAATGAGATGTGAGAAAACATGATCCACATAACCGATGTACTGAGTCTGTACTGAGTCACAGAGGACTTTACTTTGAAATCTTCTCATGGATGTTGGCTGTGGCTTTTTGTTTACCATGAAGGAATGTGAGCTATGAACTGGCTGTGTATATATATATATATATATGTGTGTGTAAAGAAATGCGTTAAAGAAGTAGCTCGTGTTTTTCCATGTCCAATCACGTCCTGAGAATAAAACTCGACTAAAAAATGTGAAATTGTATCATCATCATCATCTCATAACCCAAAAGTCATATTTGGGTTCTTTTAAAGAAGGAGCCCATTTATCAATTTACTTTTCACTCTTTGCTGTCGGTTTGAGAAATAATTGAATTGTGGCTTTTTATCCAAACAATGCAGTCTCCAGGCTGTGGTTTCACAGCGTCCTCCTCCTGGTATTTATGGCAGTTGAGGAGAATAAGGAGCGCTGTATTTATTGTGATCTTTGGTTCAGCAGAGGACAGCATCATGCTCAGTCTACTGCGCCCCCTACCGGTCGCCTGCTGCCTCTACCTGCTGCTGCTGCTACCCGGCGGTCAGGGCAGGATCCCCGCGTATAACAACGGCTTTCACTACCAGGACATCAGCAACGGGAACGGAAACGGAGAGAGTAGGTCTACCGTGTGTGTGTGTGTGTGTGTGCACTATAACACCTGCATGTGAGGAGAAGCCAGGCTATAATTTATGGCTGATTATAAAAGCAAAGTAACTGATGTGATTTGTGTTGCAGTACTAGTTCTTAAGCGCTCCACATATTTACCTTAACCTCAATGAAGTGAACATTCTTGTCTATGTTGCGCTAAACAGAAAATGTCACTTTCTACAAACAGTCTCCGAACAGTCTCTGAAAATGTTACTTAAGTAAGTGTATGTGTGGAATTGGGCAGATTAATGCAGAGAGTGACCATACCATGCCAACTGTGTAGGCCTATTATATCATAATATTATTTTTAGCTGTGCATTAATGTAAAGGCAGCTTTTTACTATTTTGTACATGGCTGCAGTGAAAGATTATTTTCATTATAGATTCATCTGCTGATTATTTTCTCCATTCATCGCTTCATTACTTGGTCGTTAGGTTTGTTAAAACTGTAAATGACTTTGAGTGCAGTACTTAACTTAATGACTTCACTTAACATTCCACCACTGTTGTTCACTTGGTCCACTGCTTTAGAGCTTACATTTTACCTCACCGAAAAGACTGTGGTCACATGTACCCAACTGGAGCAGTGTGAGTGAGAAAGATGAGCAGTAATAGGAAAAATGCTGGACATTTGGAACCTGTGTGTAGTGGGCCTCAGGAGCTTTCTGTTTAAACTGTAAAACAGACTCACTGATGCAAATAGTTTGGAGAAAGGCAGAGTTCCTGTGTGGGTGTACACTGTATTTGGAACAGTTTAGGTGAATAGAAGGGTGGGTGAGTGGTGGTCGACTGAAGAGACGTTTGTGAGGGTAACTTGATGTGTCAGAAACAGCACAGGTCTAACTAATAACATAATATTGTCTCACTAGCATGGCTTACTGACTGGTCTAAATGGAATGGAGCCATCTTTAACCTGTATTTGACAGGTTCTCAAATGCATTCTTATATATACATCTGTGTATTGATTTCATATAATTTTTTGCAACAGCATTCATTGCATTATTGCACATCAGCATGCAGACTTGCTTTACTTTAAATGATGGAGTGTGCTGTATTGTCCAGTACAAACGAGCAAATCAGAGCTGGAAACGCTTAGACAAACTGTGGCATCAGCTCCAAGCACATCATGAAAAACAATAAAATCAATAGTAAAAATCAACAAAATATTTATTATCTATCTAGTATCTATCAGTGTGTGTGTGTGTGTCTGTAGGCACTTTGCTGTCTCTTAATCATTGGCCACTGCCTAGCATTCAAGAAAAGGAAACATATGTCATGGTGAGATACAAAAGTCTGTTAGATGAATTAAAGACCAAAGTCAACGCTACATATATGGATGCACAAACCTGTGAACAAATAAAGATAACAGTAGTGGAAAAATATAAATAAAATATAAATATATAGGAATTTCTGTGTAATTTTCATATCTTGTTGCAGGGAAAGAACTCCTTTACTGTTCAGTAGTGTTTCCACACAGCTGTAGGCATTAAATATCAGACAGATTTAGCTTTAGTCATCATTATAGTTAATCCCATCAATATCAAATATAGAAAAGTTCTACTGCTTGACACATGTTTCTGGTGCTTTTCCAGTCTATTTCAATGGGGTTCGTCTCCACGTGGAATCCCCGGAGCCTGCAGTGTCGGCCACTAGGGGGAGCAGCGTCACCCTTCCCTGTCACTACCACTACGAGCCTGAACTGGCCACACCACGCAGGACCCGGGTCAAATGGTCCTGGTTGCCTGCCAACACCATCAGTGCACCTGTTTCCCCGGCAGCCTCTGCCAGGGAGACTGAAGTTATGGTTGCCATGGGCAACCGTCACCGCAGCTACGGCAGTTTCCGGGGCCGCGTACGCCTGAGACGCTCTGCACCCGGGGACATGTCTCTAGTGATCAATGAACTGCAACTCAATGACACCGGCCGATACCGCTGTGAGGTGATTGATGGCCTGGAGGATGAGAGTGTAACGGTGGAGCTGGAGCTGCGGGGTGAGGAATGAGTGTGTGTGTGTATTGTTGAGGGTGAAATGTTACTGTTTTTGTGATGGTCCTGCAAAATATTCTGTTGGTTTGTACTTGTACATTTACACATGATGCCGCGCGTATCAGCTGGTTCAGGAAGCTCCCTGGCACAAAATACTCTGTGGATCCTATGAATGTATTACAAGAGCTCCACTCACAGCCCTGCTAACAATCACAGTACTGCAACTAAAATGGTCCCTACTGGCTATAAAGTATTTCCCCACAAACCACCGTCATCAAGAGATGTCTGTAAAACTGTTGACAGGACACCTCAAACAGCAAACAACGTCAGTTATTATTCTTTATGTTTAAGTCTATATGCTGGGTTGGGCTTGAGAGATAAACACTAAGGGGCACATGCAATGGGTGGCACCTTTTAGCTTTAATGAATGAATGAATGGACTCTGCTATCTAGTTTTTATGATACATCTATGACCACTTGTCTGAGGTAATTTATTTAGGAATATGGACCAGGCAGGCAATTCTGCATACATACAGTGACAACAAAAGCTACATCTGTACACCATATTGGATATCCAAATATAAAACTTAAACATGTTGTAGCTTCGTGTCAGCATATTCCTTCATGTAATATATATTTTTAATGCACAAGACACACCTTAATGCCCTAATTATTTCAGTTCTGATTTTTTTTTAGTGCATATTACCGAAGAATCAAGTTACTACAAACTAAATGAGACACACTGAATGTGAGGAAGCCACATTATTAGGCAGCTTTGCAGCTCTACTGGGCTGTTTTAGCCTCTTTTAGCTTGGTGTTATAGAACATTTACTGTATTGTTCAATTTCAGCATGACAACAAGCCTCAGGCAAGACTTACATTAGGTGGCCAGGTAGCTTGCTATATCTGGTGCAGAAAGTACACTTTCAGTGTTTTAGCAGATAAACAACCAAAATCGATCATATAGTCTTGTGCATTATCATCCACGTTTTTGCATTTAGTTACAGGGTGCAACATCAAATGCATCTGACGAGTGCCTTTGGGTCCATCAGGTCACCTGCTCATATATATATATGCTTTGTGTGACCATATGAATATGGAAGAAGCTGGTTTAATACACCTGTCATCCCTGTATAGGTGTGGTGTTCCCATATCACTCTCAAGAAGGGCGTTACCGTTTTAACTTTTTCGGGGCCCACCAAGCCTGCCAGGATCAGGACGCCACTCTCGCTACATTTGAGCAGCTCTTCACAGCGTGGGAGGAAGGGCTAGACTGGTGTAACGCCGGCTGGTTGGCTGATGGCACAGTGCAGTATCCAATCACAGATCCACGTGAGGGCTGTGGGGGTGTGGACTTAGCTCCTGGTTTGCGAAGCTACGGACAACGGCATCAACTCCTCCGATACGATGCTTTTTGCTTTTCCGCCGCTGTCAAGGGTCAGTATGGTGAATGTTTTTAACCTATACACATCTCTCATGACAAGCTCCTCACTCATGATTCTCTGCTGTGCTTTAGGGACTGTGTACTTCTTAAAGCATCCGGCCAAGCTCAACTTCACAGAAGCAGTCCAGGCTTGTGCCAGTGATGGAAGCGAGATTGCCAAAGTGGGTCAGCTGTATGCTGCCTGGAGGTTGATGGGATTGGACCGCTGTGATGCTGGCTGGTTGGCTGATGGGAGTGTCCGTTATCCTATCACAAAGGTCCGGGCTAACTGTGGCCCATCAGAGCCAGGTGTACGTAGTTTTGGGTTCCCCCCTTTGAACCTGAAATTTGGCGTTTACTGCTATCGATAGATGCTTTTCGCTAGTCAAAAATTTAATAGAATACTGGTTCAAAGCTCTGCGTGAGACAGACAACAACTGTTAAACATTGACAAAATGTCTACACTATATGGCCAAATGTATATGGGCAAATGTATAACGCTGCTGTAACAGAACTGAAACAAAAACCCTGCCCAAAAGTTGGAAGGACGTCATTGTCTACAATCTGTAGCATTAATGTTACCCTTAATGCTGAACTTGAGTATTTTTCGGTTAGGTGCAGCTCATGAAACAAGCTCAATGTGTGATCCTTCAATCCTCCAGTGTAGGTCCACTAAAAATGCTTCTTTTTGCCAATAAGAGGCTGAGATTATGATGGAATGGACCTCCAGAGATGGACCTCATCGCGGAACATGGGAGTTGCTGGTCTATCGCTACTTTGATTGGTATTATTATGTGACATTGGTTAGTTCAAAGCAGCATGTTAAAACAGGTTGAAAAATACAGAAATTTGCCTTCATTTAGACTTTTATTTAGGGGGTTTTAGACCTAACCGTGAGAATGAAAAGTAATGAAAATGTAAAAGTATTTGGACATGGGTGCCCACATATTCTTGGCGATATAGTGTACAATGTCCCAGCAATAACATCCTGCAGAAAATCCTTCCCATCTTCTTGGATTCAGCTATTTTTGCTGCATAGTTTCCTCATAGCTCAAATCAACCTAATTATGCTTCAAATTCTAGTTTCCAACTGTTGACTGTTGAGTTGTTAGCTGATCAGCTTTAACTTTGGTCGACCACCCACGGTGACTTTAATTAACAGATGATTCATTTCAAACTCAGGGAAGGTATTCAGAACCAGTACAACCTTCATATTTAAACTGATTCACTGCTCTCCTACCGTACCTCAATTCTACTTCATCGCCTGTATTTATTCTACCAAACGTTTACATCTTTTTTCAGCAGTGGTCTCCAGAACATTAAAGTCAAACAACAATAGACATTTTAACATTCACTGTGGGAGCTTCATACTATAGCTGTAAACTTCTGAGTTAAGTGCCTTGCTAAAAGGCATCTCGATGGTTTGGGGGGAGTGGAGAGTGTTTCTCATTATTTTTCAGTCACATCTTTCCAGTTGTTTCATGATTGTAGACTCACTAACTATAGGTTACTTCCACACACACACTTTCTGTCTTTCTAACACTGTGAAATATACTGGAGTCTTTGTTTGTCTCCTGATATATCTGTGTATCCCATTTTAGAACATATGTTGCATCTCTTTGTCATTATTCTGGGTGATTAAGGGTAGTGCTCTTTGTTGGAGAAAGCAGAACTTATAAGTGAGTATCTGTATTGTTGTGATATTTAAACTACCTTGTTTACATCCATCGTGGAAGAAGAAAGTGTTTCATTTCATACATGTACCTTTTTATTTTTCATCATATACTGTATGTCTATGCATTTGTACTATTTTCTACAAATAAATAAAAACACTACTGAAAAGACATTTTATATGAGGTAGCATGCATTTGTTAGAACCGATGTGGTGATTCAGTTCCTGTAAAGCCAATTCTGTATCAAGCACAAGCGTACAATCTGAAGGTGGGACTGTCACATGTAATCATTAGTTTGGTAGATTTGGGGCATCTGTAGGAAGAGATGGAAGGATCAGTAACTGATGTGACGCACCTGGAAACACATGAGAGCAGGCTCAAGTTGTGAAATTGTACCACGTGAGGATCATCGTGCAGAGGTGAATTTCCATTCAAAACCATTACCAAAAGCCTCAGGAGTTTTTCCAATATGTATGGCTCCCTGGTTTTCTAGTTGCAGACATATTAGGAGGAAGGGCAACGTAATCAGCTGAAACACCTCAACTCAAC
This sequence comes from Nibea coibor, assembly GCA_023373845.1. Classification (NCBI taxonomy): domain Eukaryota; kingdom Metazoa; phylum Chordata; class Actinopteri; family Sciaenidae; genus Nibea; species Nibea coibor. The sequence goes on along the minus strand of CM041721.1, from coordinate 3,383,378 downwards.
CCAATGCGAAGGAGAAACTACATGTATGGTGGCCATGAAACTAACTAACTCCCAAAAAAGACTAGAATCAGTGTTTGGTTTGTCCATTCCGGGCTACTGTACAAAAATGGTGGATTGAGCTGTAGCTAACGTTAGCATGCCTACATTTAGAAAGTAACAGTTAAAATGCTGTTAGTTATCAAGTTATCAAGCGCTAGAATAAAAATTATATATAACACAGTAGTAGAAGTAGTTAACATGGTAAGGTGCTAATATTTAACTTACTGTATATTTACTGTATATTTGTCATGTGAACATTAACATATGAGGCTGACTGGAGTTTGAGAACTGCAGTTTTTGAGGAACACTCATGAATTTAAGTACCATTTGTTACACTAACAAAATGATTTTATGTCTGGAACCGGACTAGAACTAACATGTAGGAATGTGAAAATGTTGACCTGAGGCGCTCCACGAAATGTCAGGATCTCACTGGAGTAATTTGGTTTATTTTCTGGGGCCCATCTGTAAAATATGCCAATCCATTGAGTACTTATGAAAGATATTTTCTTTATGGAAATATGCGCTGGACTGACAGAGTGACTACAGTCATGACTAAAACTTGATTTATGTCTTAAATGTATGTTCAGAAATATTTTTGATGGCTCTTTAATTGCAGGATTTGTACTTACTGAGATACTTTTCTGGGCACACCACAAACTGGTTGGTGCGCTCTTGAGGTGCAATACAGGAATGCCAGGGTAGAGAGGTGAGATGGGTCACTGACCCATACAAAACAGCTACTGTACGTAAACAGCGTCACTCTGTCTGGGCACGATGCACTTTTAGATGAGTGGAGTGGAACACATGCAACGCCCTCCTGCATCCGGGTGTGAACAGAAGTCCCAGTCATTATATGGCCAACAGCTTTTATAAACACATCCTATTTACACCTGCTGACCAAACATGAGTGGACACACACACACACACACACACTCACACACACTCACACACACACAGGGATTACAGGCCTTCATGCACTACCTCATACACATCCGATTAATGTGTACATGTACAGTTTGGTTGTGCAAGCATACCACATAGATGCATATACACATGCAACCACACTTACACATCCATACAGGGCTGCTCTCCTTCTTCCACACAAACACACACAGAGCAGATCTGTTTGCAGTGACGGTAGCGATGAAGGTAGTCGCTGTAGAGGCTGATGAAGGAGCTATTTACTGTGTGTTTTTTCATGGGTGGGTTGCACAGGAAGGTAAAAAACAAACTAAATGCCAGGTTTGTTCCTCTGGCTCTGAGAGTTTACCTCAAATTTAACAGCTCCAGGGAAAGATGGTGTTTCCAGAAATCAACAAAAATGTGTGTGATTTTAGTGCATACAGTGCAAAGAGCCCTGCTGTACTGTATGGTGTTGCTATATGGCGATAATTACTTCATCTCAATTTTACTAAAAAGCAGTCATATAAAATCAGTGTTTTACTCTTTTACTTTGACAGGACAAATGCACATCACATTACATGACCAGTATAATGCCCATCCTTGTTCCATAGACAAGTGACACTGAAAGGAAAGCTGACTAATTAATATTTAGGCAAAATTCCTTCCTAAGTTCACTAAAGGACAATGATTTAACAGAGACAGATGATTCCAAGTTTTATTTGGCACAGCACCGTACAGCATACTGTATGTTCACATCAGGATTTGGGATCTGAACAAAGTCATAACAGAAGTGTCTGTTTGCAATGTTACACATATGGTTTGGTTTATTTTGTCAAAAGATAAATCCCACACATAATCACTCAAATGTTGAAATGTGAGCATAATCCTGCAGATTTTAACATTCCAGCTCACACCAGGAGCTTCCAAGTTCATTTATTTACTCAAATGTTTGAGCAAGCTAGTTTCACTTTGTGCCATCATCAGACTTACTCATCTACTCTCATATTCTGTAGCGTGTGTGTGTGTGTGTGTGTGTGTATGTCTATGAGAGTACCAGTTTGACTCTGTGTGTTGGGTTGCTATTTCAGTGTTTGTGAATCTTTCAGTGAGAAGTCAGACATGGACACAAATATCTGCCCAAAGTTGAAGCAAATCTTGACCGTAAAAGGTCATGGTCAACAGTTTATAACCTCACCTCCCTCCTCATCCTTCTTCCGTCTGCTTTTTCATCATTTTTAAGATTTTTTCACTGCTTTCACAGCTTATTTTTTCCCTATAATTGTGTCATTCTCAAGTTTTAAGAAGTACATTTCTGTTGCTAAGACCATGTCACATAAAAAAACTACCAGAAACCTCTGCAAATATGTCTGAGATTTTAATAAAAAAAAAAATCCATTTGTGTGTTGTCGTGTTCAGCAGGCTGTCAAAATCAGTCATGCCTACTTGATTAGTAACTCATAACTGCAACATACCAGTTCATTAAACGAACAAATCAACAAGCAGGCTGATGATGAATTCAAACAACAATAAAATTGTCTGCTCTGCACAAGTTAGTGACAGATCCTGCTGTTCAGAGACATGTAGTGAGAATATTTGCAGTGAGAAACACATACATTCAGCAAACACTGAATCTTATAAAAGCATGATTCTCAGACAGTGCTGACAGTGTTTGCTGCTGAGAAGTCACAAATGTAAACCCCAACCTACAAAACTGGGTGTGCATCTTTTGCAACAGATGACCCAATGAGGTGGACTTCTGCACCGTCCTGGAGGCTTCTCCTGGCAGAAAAGCCAGTGGCATACTGTAGATCTCACTTGTTACTCAGTACAGTTTCTTTGTTATGTGTCAGCAATAAATGAAGATTGATTAAAAAAATAAGTTTTTCTTTTTTTTAATTATTGTTTCAGGTGCGTTGGATTCAAATGATTAGCACAGAAGTGACTGAAGACTCCCAAAAGTGCATGAGTGCTGACTATTTAAATCCAGGTCTGTTTTCAGTGACTTTAATCACATCTTGAACTTGGATTTCTTTTCATCATCAAATGGAACAGCACAATCATTTCATATATGATACTGTGGTGGTGTTGTTGCACAGTGGTTCTCAAATTTGAGGTTGTGACCAGATCATTTGGATTTTTGAAAGATGCTTTATGGCATTAAAACTATTAATATGTATCACTATGTCTTTCCCTACAACTTTTTGTTCATGTTTTGGAATTCATGCAAAGCTGAACAACTCAAACCTTAACCTAACCTAACTGTTCTCCATATTAACATGCACTCATAGCTGTCACAACAATAAAGTTTGAAAACCACTTTCTTCGCCTGTAGTTTTATAGTTGTCTCACCAGTCTGAAGCACACAATTGTAGATTCTAAGACCAGTAAAAGAAAAAAAACACTAATAAACACAGATCTAGAAAAATACCCTAAAAATATAGCAAAAGCCTATGTAACATTGTGTTTTACTTCAGAGAATCCAGCTGCAATTGAAAACACTTTCACTGGGCTGTTTTGGACTTTGTGTGTCACTCTAAAGCCCTCACATCACTATTTTACAATTTTATCTACCTTACTTTGTATGCAGTGCTGGCAACTGATTGAAAAAAAAATCTTGTGCATTGAGATAATCCTTCCAAATATCCAAATACTGGGTCACAGCTATAAATTAGACGGTATAAATACACAGAAAACTGCTTTTCGAAGGTGCAGAGTGACGCTCAAAGATCCAAAAATGTCAGTCAATTACACTGTCACTGTCTAAATGTGCTTTAGTGTGTATGTATATACATGGTAAGGAATGTTAGATTTTTGGTCGGGCATTTGCATTGGTGTCCATGCTCCTTTACAAGAGGGGTCCTTTGTGGCTCTCTGTTGTATGTCCTTTCATTCCTGCTTAGAGCAGCTTCCTCTGTTCCCGTTGGCTGCTTGCCCCTTTACTTCTTCTCCTGAGGGATCTTTTGTGTAGCCTGTTACTGCCGGCTGGAGGAGAAAAGGTGTGCATACTGATGACATCATGTAAACATGAATTGCCAAAAGACAAGAAATTTCCCTGAAGTGACTGGTGTGGTTAAAGGATCCAGTTCAAAATCTACCATGAGCTCTGCAGGAGGTGTATTATACACTTCACTCTGAGGTCTTCACTCTCAAGTTTCACATGCCTTCTAATGTATGCCCTTTTTGTTCCAATGTTTAGATCCCTCTACATTAATCTGAATGTCTCTTTTTCATGAGTTCAAGTGGATTGAAACATGCACTTAGGTAGCTAGGCATGATGATTGAACTGCAGCAACCCCAGTTTGAGTTCAACCAATGAGTCTTGTTGTATGCTTGCATATTAATCTGATCTATTTCACTGTGATACAATATATAAGTTGTGATCACAGAGAACAAAATGAATCGACTTACTACTACATTTTTCTTCAACTTCCTTAATGTTGCTCTCACTATCAACAAACACATTCTATGTGAAATCTCTTTGGTTGCTACACCTTAGTTATATTTTTGCCAGATCTTGTTGTTGTAGCTATGATGACTAAACAATTGGTGCTTAAAGTATCCTGTACATCTCTTAATGCAGAACAATAAATTCACAGTAAGAGATCACACATTTCTCTTGGATCGCCCAGATCTAAATGTGGAGTAAATAACTTCAACTGAATTCTATTGAACTCAACATTTCTATTTTATACAGGGGCATTTGTGAAAAAACTCACACTTACAGTTATTGTCTTAAGACACAAATATTTTTAAGATGTGGACACTATACACATATTTCACTAATTTTCTGCAAGCTTACCTTCTGTACATTCCACTTGTGGCTCCTCCCACTGTCCATCTGGCATACAGCGTATCACAGGCAGGTGGCGCTGTGTGTAGCCTGCATCACACTGATAGCGGACTAAAGAGTTGACGGGGTAGTGATCTCTGCTGCCACCCATTGGCCGACCGTGTTCCACCTTAGGGGGAGCGCCGCACGTGACTGTAAAAGAAGAGAGACAACAAATCAAAACAAAAAATAAACCATTTATTAATTAACAGACGTCAAATAATAGTTGATGGTTACTAAATTTGTCTTGGTCAAGGTTGCCGGTTAATCTTTGGTGAAGTGTGAATTCAGTGAATGTGCAGGTTGTATTTATCCATTGGTCTATCTCTGTTCTGATCAAGATGATAATCCATCTGCAAGCTCCACATCCTGAGTTAAATGTTCCTAATAGAAATTGTTGTTGAGAAATCGCTGAAGCCAAAGGTCAGTGGTGAGGTCAGGAAGAAAGAAAGTGTTCAGGAGCCTCTGATGTCTTATGCTGTATTATTTATTGACACTTGATCAAGGAGAATTAGAGACATTCTCATAAAGCATCAGAAGTGCCTGAGTCGGTCTCACATTCTGCCCAACTCATGCTGGTGGATAGACTTTAAATCCCGAGATAACATCACAAACACTATACTCCCCGAATTAGGAAGAAGAGAATGCTTTTACCAAGGATGGTGTCTTCGTCAACATGATTAAGTCTGGAGACACAGATGTCTGTTTACGCAGATTGGAATGTCAGTGGCAAGCTGTCTATTATGTCTAAGCATGCAGCACCAGAGTTCTTCGACCCTGGCCACAACAGTGTTGAGATAGGACGACACCTGCTACTGCCAGCCAAAGACAAACAGCTAATACTGCTGAGGACCTCAAGGCCCACATGTGACTTCATGTAACCTTGTATAATGTCTGTGTGTTTGTGATTTTATTATATTCCATTTAAAAGTATGTATGTGTCACTCAGAACACTACAAGAATAGAAAATTCCATAACAGAAAGAACCCCCAGAATCATTGTTTGACTAGACATATTCCAGACCAGAAGGCCTACCAGGTCCTGTCTTGCAGGTGAAGGGAAGGTGGTAGTTGCAGGGCACATCATTCCACTGTCCTCCCTCGTGCCAGATCATCACCACACAATCCTCCCCAGAGTTGAAGTAGTTGTCTGGCTGGTTGGGCCTCCAGTTCTCAAAGCTCTGAGGAAGTTACAAAAACTATCAATAAATGCATTCAAAAGTTACATGATATTGTAGATAGTTGTTAAGCAACCAAACTCACCAGAGGACTGCCATCTGTCCAGCGGAATTCGTTCTGCACATCTTTGTCGTTAAGTCCAATCCACTGGTAGTCCTGACCATTGGCTGAATTGAAAATAAAAAGAGGTTTTAGCTTTGAAACAACTTACACATGCCTATCTCTCTTATTATGCATCAATGCATCCATCAAATGGTCCTAATAGTAACAAGATGCATCATCCCTCCCTGATGCCATGGTAGCTTCTGAGTAGTAAGATCCTGTATTTGAAACCTCAGCACCTTAGGAACTGTCCCGGGTGCATGATGCCTGTCGCCCAATCCATGTGGGATGGGGCTGGATTAGCATGAATAAGATTAGCATGTATAGAAACAGGACATTTACACTGAAGAATCATTCTAATGTACAAAGAAGCATAATCACTCCAAAAGAGTTTTTTACACTTTTTTTCTTCTTCCCAAATTTGAAGCAGCAGTTTCCCTAAGCTGACTGCCCCTCCTGACCAACTACACCCACAAACAGACACAGGCCCTCAAGCAGTTACTCACAGTTGACAAACTGCTGCTCCTCCTGAGAGCTGATGCTGACCAGGTGGGCGTTGAGCTCCTGACAGCGTTGCTCAGCCTCAGACCAGGTGTCTCTCTCAGCAAAGTGGAGGTAACAGCTGCCCCTGAACTCCAGCCAGCCGTCGGCACAGCCCTGCACAGCTAGACACACAAAAACACATATCACAACACATTTGGACAAAAGCATGAAAATGCTGGAAGATGGATTTCTATATTGGTATCCATTTTCTACTACTCTATCCACTAAATTCCATAAAAACAAAGAGCTGTTTGGTGACTCACGTGTTGAGCAGTCTTCACCAGTAAAACCATTAGGACACTGACACACAGCAAGCTCTCCCTGCACAGAGCAGGATCCTGAACTGCAGGGGTTTGGATCACAGGGGTCTGAAGATGCTGATAACAGAGAGAAAGAAAGACTCATTCTGGTACTATTTCATCTTTCAATCACAAGTGACAAAACATTTTGGTGGACAAATAACCATATTTCCATATAATGTTGAATATATTTCTGGTTTCCTGATACAGTTTGATATTAACACAATGAAGGCAAAGTAACCACTTAAACAACGTACCTTCCACTACGTCAGGCTGCTGCACAACAGCAGGAGTTTCAAATGACACGGCCGGTGCTGTGGTTGGGCTGGTGTACGCTGAGTCTGGAGTCACTACATACACTGTAGGTCTCTCCTGAATTTCCTCCCCATGTCCTGATTGGCCAAGACTGTTGATGTACTCAGTGTAAGTAATCTGAGAGTCAGGCGGTAGGGCGATAGACATCCCCTCAGCACTTGGTTTTTCCAGAGGGGCTCCAATTCCCGAGACAAGCAAGCTTTGGTCCAAAGTGCCACTGAATTCATGATGGATCCCTGATCCACTTCCTTGCCCGCTTATCTCTACTACTCCCCTTCCCTGTTCAGGTTGGCGTACCAGTGGTGGTACAGTCACTTCCATTATATCAGTGTCTGTTATGTAGATGATGCCACCTTGATGTTGGAAAGAGTCCCCAGAGGCAGAGCCGCTGCCTGATACACCAGATGTAAAACCACTTGGAAAGCCACTGGGGAACCCTGACCCAGTGGTGGAATATCCAGACATCTCCTGCTCACCAGACTGCTGGACTGTTAGGTCAATGCCACTGTGGTCGATAAATGAGATGCCAGAAAATCCACCAGAACCTGACTCGGGCATACCTCCTGATCCAGACATACCACCTGATGCAAACGTACCCCCAGATGCAGACGTACCTCCTGAACCAGACATATCTTCAGATCCGGACGTACTTGTGAAAGTGCCACTAGTATCGATGCCTCCCTGACCTAACTCCTGCTCAGTGGTTGTTGGTAAATTTGATACCTCCGACATCCCCCTATCCACCATAATGATCATCGAGTCTTCACCGCTACCACTGATGTCTCCACTTCCACTGATAACACCTGATCCTGATCCTGATCCTGATACACCAAAGCCAGAGAGCCCTCTATCAAACCCCTCACCAGATCCAGATGCACTACCTTCTGCCCCAGATATGAAGATGGTCTCACTTTCCCCTTTTCCCTCCTGACCTATAGGGTCTCCTGAACCAGAGGTGAGACCACTTTCAGTGTCCCCTGAGGTCTCCCCGCTAGCTGAATGAATAGCTGAACCAGAGCCGTCAATTGGAGGATCAGTTGGTCCCACTGTGGAAAATATCAAGAATCCGGACAAGAAGACATTAGATACTTTGCTATATTGTGTTATCAAATTAAAAATGTTTTTATCTTTATTAAAATTATGTACACAAAATAAAGGTAAGCCAAGGGAGTTTCACACTGTTATTTCCAGCTGTCTTACCAGTGGGAGCAACTTGGTGAGTTGTGATGGTTGTCTTGTTGATAAACTCCTCTGTGTCAGTAATATTTACAGTGGTTTCAGTTTCAGTTGTTTCAACTAAAAAAAAAACTCAGATGATGAAGATGCATAAAAACATCAAAGATCTTAATTAACAAACTGCCTTTGTCTAATACGTTTGATATTTCTCACCATACATGATCCTAAATTTGCCAGACATGGTAATACAGACTTAAGAGATCAGCTGACATGCATCTGTCTTACCTGTGGGAGCAACTTGGTGAGTTGTGATGGTTGTCTTGTTGATAAACTCCTCTATTTCAGTAATATTTATATTGGTTTCAGTTTCATTGTAAGATACAGTTGTTTCAACTAACGAATGATCAGTTGTGACAGTTGTCTTGTTGATAACCTCCTCTGTCACTATTGTCACATTCACACTGGTTTCAACATGGACAGCAGGAATTTCAGCTAAAAAGACAAAATGAGATACTGGATTAGATAAGCAGGAAGCCATTTTTAAGAAATAGGGTAACTTTGACAATAAACACCATTAGCGACCATTATATTGACTACATACTGATATGCTAAAACTGATGCTCCTTCCTTGCATGAAGGTCCATGGCAATAATGTGAAACAGTTTATACAGTCTATTATAGTCTTTTCACCAGTACTCTGGTGATACAGCTGACTAAATCAAATCATTCTACTTTTTCAAATTAGTTGAGCATGTTGTACGTGTGTAACGTCTACTGAGACACTTACTGCATAATACATAATAGAACCATTCTCCGTGCATGGTAACCATTTGCATTATAGTGGGGGTGGTGATTTAGTGAGATGCTGGTTCAGAAACTGTCTCTGGTTTGGTCTCAGTCAGTGTATGTATTCTTTTACTGTATAGCCACACATCAGCACAGTAGCAGCCATCAACAAAATATCTGTTTGCCCATGTCACACACTTCTCATCTCTATATCATGTTGTTTAAGTGAGACAGGTTTTATGTTATAATCTAAGTATAACCACACCTAACCCTTTTCTACCTTTGAAACAGTAGGCATCATAGCGTGAGTGCTCATCAGGAAATCCTGTCTGGTTGGGGAAGGCATAGATGATGTGGACCCCAATCTGACCACCTCCACAGTGGGACCTGGGAGTTGTGATGGGGTACCGGACGCTGCGGTCCATCAACCAGCCTGGACGGCACTTGTCAAGCCCTTGGTTCCAGGCAGCATACAGCTGTCCAGTGGTGGCCAGGGTGGTGTTGAGTTTCTGACAGTGCTGCACAGCCTCCTCATAGGAGAAGCTGTCATAGTCACTGGTGAAGAAGACCTCACCTGGGAGAATGACAGAAGCATTCACAAACATTCACTTTCAAAAAGGAACAAACAGCTAGATGGATAGATAGATATACAACTTTAAATGTAAATTCTAATATTTCTATGTCAGGTTGGGAGTGGGATTCTCACCTTGCAGACGTTCCACATAACAAAATACATCATAACGTTCGCTAGTTGGTCTCAAGCCATAGGATCTGACTCCTGGGAGGAGTGGCAGATTACCAGCACAGTTAGCTCTGGGTGACACGATGGGATACCTGAGCATGAAAGAAGACATTGGTTGAGATAGACAGGCTTGCTTTGTCATAGTATCCCTCTAGAAATATGTTTTTCATATTCACTCATATATCAACCATCGGTTTTACTGAATTATTTAAAATGTTTATAGTGTTATATATTGACCTATCTTTATTCTACACACTTCCAGCTCACCTGACCGTCTGGTCACGGAGCCAGCCAGCGTCACATTGGTGCAGGCCTTTCTCGAAGGCTGCCTGCAGTTGCCTTGGGCTGGCAATGACAGCCCCAATATTTTGGCAAGCCTGCTGAGCCTCCAGAAAAGTCAGAGTGTACCGGCCGGTGATGGGTCGGTAGTGGAATACCACACCTGGGAAATGAGAGAGAGGCAAGAAAAGTAACACAATGGGACAAAATGAAGTCAAAAAGTCTCATTAGCCTATTTTATTCAGTATTCTCTATTCCCTCATTTGCCAGCAGAAGCGGACTGTGGTCATTTACTCATAGTTTGAACATTTATGTCATTCATTAGTTGCCTTAAAGTCAGATAATGGCAATGATGATGGACTGTGACTCCTGGCCAATAAACAAGCTGCAGGCATGCATTAAGGACACAATGACACCAGTGGCAACCAGCATCCTTTTGAATCCCAAGAGATGTCGAAATGAATACTTTTTTATTAGAAGAAGTGAGGATTGAGCTTTTAATCATCACCAAAGGGTACATCTTTGTAGACAATATCTCTCAAATGATGCAGTCCCAGAAACATTGAGTATTTTGTTGATTATCAAGTGTATAACAACTTACCTGTGGGACCCATTGCAGCATCTATGCCTGTCAGATCGAGGTCAGGCTCACGTACCACAGGAGTCACTTGAGCATATGTATCAGTCACACTGGGTGGAACAGGCAGAGGGAAGAGGGTGTCGATTTCTCCACCGATGCCCTCCTGAACCCCAGGTGGAGGGGTGAGGCCTGGGAACTCCCCAGGGGCAGGTGTTGTTGCTGTGCGGATGATGTCTGGGAAAGGAGTCGTCCTCATGGGCACAGCACCTTCATCCTCACCAGCTAAGGAGACAGGATTGCATAATTGCTTGATAAAGTTGATGTTTATTGGCTTTGCTATATTATTTTATTTTATAAAGGGTTTACTTTGGAAGCAGATAGCATCGTAGCGAGAGTCTGGGTAGGGGTATCCAGTTTGGTTTGGGAACAGGTAGACGGTTCTCACGCCCAGGAGCCCCCCTCCACACTGAGGCCTGGCAATGTTGATAGGGTAACGTACACTCCTGTCTGCTAGCCAGCCAGCATTACACATATCCATGCCGCCCTTCCAGGCTAGGTAAAGCTCTCCGGTGGTGGCAAGCCGGGCACCGAGTTTGGCACACTGATCTCCTGCCTCATAGAAAGTAAACTTCTCTACAGACATGGAGTAGAAGACTCTGCCTGGGAGGAGAGAGGACAATACAGAACAACAAAGTGACATGACACTCCACAGCTGTGTGTACAGAATACACAGGTTTCATGTGGGTCTGTAGCTTTTGTTGCTACCCTTGCTGTATGACTGTACCTGACATCTTCTCAGCAAAACAGTACACATCGTAAGTCTCATTGACATCTCTCACGCCATAGGTTCTCACACCAGGGAAGGTCTCCTTGTCTCCATAGCAACGCTCCCGTGGCTCCTGGATAGGGTACCTGGAAAGGTCAAGAGAGTGAGAGAGAGATGTCAGTCAGAAGAACATCAACAACATTCATTAAAGCTACTGTGGCACAGTGACTGGTTTTGCCATGTCATCATGAAAACTATTTTGTCTTTTAATTTGTTGTCTCCGTCCTTTCTGCACAGAATTTGTGTTCACTTTGTGTCTCTGTTTTTTCCACTGTGTGCCCAGATTTCTTTCCATAGTCCAAAGACACAGAAACTCTAAATTGCCTGTAAGTATGATTGGTCTTATGGCAACCTGTAGATAGTGACCCTGATGGATACTACCTAACAGTTTGATCAGAGAGCCATCCAGCATCACACTGGTGGTATCCATCATCATAAGCTGCTTGGAGCTGGGCTGGTGTGGCGATGGTGGCACTGTTCTGGATACAGGCTGCCTTGGCCCTCTCAAACGTCAGGGTGTAGCGGGTGGAGATGGCCCGGTAGTGGAACACAATACCTGTAAGACACAGTGAAGTGAGTGCAGACTAAGAAATGTTGAATTATCTTTCAAATTATTATGCCAATAACAAAGGCATTTGTTACTCTGAGCATGATGGAAGAGTGGACTTGATAACACAGAGGTGATGTCTCCAGAGGCAGGGCATTTGAACATCTTTTCAAGACCAATAGTATGATTGACCTAGAATTAAGTTCTTGGTCTGCACATTTTTATACAGAGCTTTTTTTCCAGACCTAGAACAAGAGAATTGTTGTGGAGGAAAACACAGAATTACGTTTTGACAACATCTGAATCTTGCTACAAACCACGTTAATAGAGGTTTTAACAATTTTTGGAGGTATAAAAACAATATCCTGTTGTACTTGTTTGAAACTATCTTTGAGGTAGATATGCAGTGCTGTTGTCTTCTGTAGCGTTTCATTGATTAAGATTAAGAACATGCAATGGCACTTCTTTTCAAGCATCCACAGACCGACTTCGGCAGCCATGGAAAAGTCACTACACTGTTTGTCTCAACAAACACTGATTGAAGTAGTGTGTGTAGAGTAGACAATGACTTTAATTTTGTAAACTGAATGAAACTGTTAATGTTCTATAGTTACCCTGAACCTGGATATCCACAGTGTCATAGTTGTCCTCAATGCCTTGTATCACCTCGCAGCGGTAGACGCCAGAGTCTTTGGACCTCAGCTCTGTTATCTCTATGGAGGCGTCACTTGGTACTTGAGGGTAGTTGATCATCGTCACTCTGTCCAAATACTCTATCTCCACATTAACTTTTCCCTGTGATGCCACCAGAATCGTCTTGACTTTCTCCTTTGTGACATAGGTCCATTTGATGCGGTGGGAGAGTGGGGCAATAGTCGGGGCTCCGGGGTCATTGACTGTGTTGTCCAGGAAGTAGCATGGTACCACTACCTTGCTGCCCAGTAGAGGACGGAGAGGCATTTCCAAGGGGATGCTGACACGCAATGTGCCATCTAAGTCTAGGGTAAGAAGAGGTCATGATTAATTTCCTAGTCTTTTTATTTCTTGGAAAGCATTAGTAATGGTAGCAGAATTGGCACTGTTGCTGTCATTTTCATACATGATGGCAACAGAACTATCGTAGGACATTTGTGAAGAAGAGGCTCCACTGAATGATCCATCTATTGAACAACTTTCTCGACCAACTGAACAACAAATTAACAAGTGGAGTTTTAACTTACCATCATGGTCTTCAAATGATAATGTTGCTGAGATGAGGGGCAAGGATACACACAGCAGAAGCAGGGATGTCATTGTTACCTGAAAAATGCCCGAATATACAACACGGGAATCAAATTTGTGCAGATAGTTATAGGCAGTAGTTATAGCTACTGACATCCATTTTAATATTCATGATGTGTCATATTTGGCCTTTTCAAAGTCTGGCATAACTTACTGATGATAGGTTGGCTAAAATTAGCATAACCACAGAATAAACAAAGTATAGAGGGAGTGTAAAATGATACTAACGTTCTAACTTCTCTACCTGAAATGCTCATTGAATGAACAGTGAAGTATGTGTTAGACTGAACTGAAAGTTTATTATCATTTCCTCTACCTCTGAATGCTACTGTGTGTTTTCCCCCTCCCCAACTCCTGTATGCTTATGTTCATATTCCGTGTTATCCAGGATATGCAGTGCATTTGTTTATTACGTCAGTCTCATTACTAAAATGGGAAGTAGAACGTCAAGGGTCTCTAGCATCATTTGGAAATACCATACATGCCCACTGAGAAATGAAAGTCCCTCTGTCTCTGTGCACAGGAAATGTCTTTATTACTAAAATACGTTCAGGCTCAGATTTAGAGGAGTGATTCATTCATTTCAAATGCTTTTCCATTTGTTGAAAACTAATGAAATGAGGTTATTTTCCACCTTACAAACTCCTTTCATCATGTATCCTTGTCCCTTTGTCAGGGTGCATACAGCAGATTTGTCTGCGCGTGCAAGAGAATACAGCTTCCTATTGTTTGCCAAGGTGATGTGCTGTGTACACATACAGCAATTTATTTTCTTTAAATCTGTTTTCCTGACCAATGAGTGCTTTGAAGTGTCTGTTTTTCTTTAATTTAGTTCTTACTGAGTTACAGTAGTTTCATGGCGCTGGGGTTGGCAGGTCACTTGATCCACCACTTTAATTCACGCTGAAAACACATGACATTCAAGCGGAGCAGACGATGTGTACAGACTTTGGTGGTCCTTTGACTTCACATCATCATAAGGTTGCTGTTGTAATAATGTAATATCTCAACAACTACTGATGATTCATGATGCCCAGGGGATGAACCCTTAACTTATTTTTTCTTTTTTTTAATTCTTTATAGCTAGCATCACCAAAAGGAGAAATTGTTTCATTTAATCAGTAAAATATCACAGATGGACAGGCACCAACTGCTTTACAAACGTCCATGTTTCCCACAGGAGGAAATCATTTTCATCTAGCACGATCAACAGGTAAAGATTTTTTACCAATACTGGCCTATGACAAGATTCCTGCAAAACATTACCAGCTTCATCTTTAATCCATATTGTGCTATATTGTACTAATAATTAGAAAAGTATAGCATTATCACCAACATGCTAAGCTAGATGGTGAACATCCTAAATATGATACTTGTCTAAAGATTAGTATCTTAGCATTGTCGCTGTTAACATGCTGATGTTGGAATCTATCTCAAAGCATCACTGGGAACATGGATGTACGCTCTTACTCCTTCTTGGTTTACTGTAAAATTTAATTAAAATGTCAAGGACCCATAATGAGTTTACCAACACAGACAATGTAAGTATTCAGCTCCTATGCTCTGAATGCTGCTTCTTATGGTTTGTCAAGCAAACCTTGTAAACCATCTATTCCTCGGTCACAAAGGTCAAATCTGACCATTAATATCATTAAAGATCAAAAACTGTCAACTTCAATCCAAAAACAGCTTTGCTATCAAAACCCACATCTGTCAAACCCTGATTACCACATTGCTTATTTTCGCTCAATTTTCCACAGCTGTGACGTGCAGCACCGTCGAATGTATGAAATCATTGCAAGTCCTAACTGAACCCTCATTGTGCTGCGTTCACAAGCTCTCCGGGACAGGGTGCAGAAAGCACCAGGTTCATTTCAAACAACCACACAGAAACATTTACAACCAATAAACCTAAAGCCCACAGTCACAAAGCAATAGCAGTGGTTGAGCCAACATTGGAAGCACGATGAAAGGCCAAAAGAGAAATGCAGTGACCTTTCAGGTTTAAGTGACTCAACATAAAAAACACAGTCATATAGATTTACTGTAAATACACTGCAATACACGGCAACTTTGTGCAGACACATTCATGTGGCAGCATGCTGTATGTCTATGTGTGTACTACAAACTATATGAATGAGTGTGTGTGTGGTGTTGCTGGCATTCTCAGAGTTCCACAGATCCAGGACGTACAGTAGGACTAATATTTGCCCTGCTGTCTAAGATCTCACTGAGAGTGAATGTTGGCCCAGTTTGGAAGGAAACACAAAATACCGCACAGCATATGTAGACAGTTGGACACATCCACCCGAGAACAAACACACACTGTTATCCTTTTATTATCAGTCTGATGTTCAGGCCACCCCAGAGCCTCTATTGTAACTTATCATAAACTTGAGTATGCTCAACTTTAGGAGTGAGTCTGGAGTTTCCTGGCATTTTCTGATTTTCCACAATCATACCTTAATTTTCAACATGTTGCTTTAACACATTGCATGTGGTACAAGAATAAACGTGAACTTGAATAAATCACACCTAATGTTATGAGGCTATTGCTAGTCAATTTTTTTCCCTCTCCATCTTCAACAATTGGTTTGTTGTCTGATTGTTGAAAGTTCAGTTTCTGGAGTGCAGAATGAAGTCTCAGGGATTTTGAGGGATATATATATATATAAATACTTGCTTATAGCTGACTAGGAAAAAACGAATTACTACTTACATACTATCACATTGTCTACAAAATGTCTAAGACAACCAAACAATAATATGCATGATCTAGAAAAACAATGTATAAAATATATTTTTAATAAAGAGCAACTGAAAATATTATTTTTGATGATCCCCTGTGGTTTAATCTGTCACTTTGCTGCAGTGATGTGTACAATGTTACATAACTGTTGGGAAACCTGTGAAACTCAGCCACAAAGTGCAGTGAAACTGCTTTTCAGACCAGCATTAAGTTAAACTCCTTGTAAAAAATGTCAAAATACTTTGGTGGGGAGTGATAATGTGTCGATAAAAACATATCTATAAATCTAAAGGTAATTTATTTTTCTGGCTGTACATTTGCCCAAAAGCACATTACAATGCAATATGTCACAGTCAAGGTGGGTCTCCTCAAAATGGATAGAGATGGCAATAACCAGTTAGCACTGCACTCACACTCTCACAATGTATTAACACAGAGAATGCCAGCAAAAACTCTGACCAGGCCAACCATAACCCCAACTCCTTATTGCATACTATCCGATCATTGAGCAGATCCCCGGCTCTCTTTAAATGCATCATTTACACTGTGGCCTCTTCATAACGTGCAGTAGCATTCATGAGTAAGGCACGCTGGTCCAGGTCACCCCTCTCTCCACAGTGTGTCCATTCAGTTGGTGGGGTGGCTGCTGCTCCCCTGTTCGGCCACTGTGGTATGTTCCACTCCCAGCTGAGGGCTGAGGTAGAGGCCAATAAGGCCTTGGTCTGTTTGAGTAACGGACAGGGGCAGGGCCTTGGGACCTGCCAAGGTAAACATAAGGCGGGCATCCAGGGTAGCCCCCTCCCCCTCCTCCTCCACCACAACCCACTCTCCTCCAAACCTCCAGAGTCACTCAGCTGAAGAACAGAGTTGACATTGATACTGTGTGCATACCCAGAAAACACAGACTAACTCATACATCACCAAGGGGATGTGTGAGAGTGCACGTCCTATGGCCCTGGTAAAGAAAACACACGGGAGTGTGTGTACATATGTCAGAATTGATACGTACTGTACAACCACACACAGACTCTTGTACACTCAAATGGGAAGAAATCATATTCACAGGGTGCCCTACATGCCTACATCAGTCTAAGATCAGAGGCATGCTCGAGGAGCATGTGCACATCAATTAAATGTGTCAAACATGTAGACACACACCTTATATGGCTGAATTCTCACTAATGTTACTTTTGTAACTAATTGTAAATATAAAAACTGATATTTGCTTTAACTGAACCCTTTGACAATTGTTTTCTTTATTTCCAACATCTGAAAATTACAATTCACAACATGAGCTCACACAGCCTCATGTTGCCATAGTAACATGATGTCAGTCTTGACAGTAGTTCCTCTAATCTTTTTCTTGCCTTAACAATGAAACAAATTACTCTTCAGTTAAAGTAGTTAAAGTTGGTAGACAATATACTGGAAAGCAGTGATGAGGGGTTACAAGCCATAAATATTTAGACAACCAATCATTAGGAAAAGAGACAGCTATAAGACTCCAGTACTAGCAGGCATACTGATATGAAGTCAAACACTGCGTTAAATCAAATAAATCAGTGAGAGAGACGCAAGTTCATACATTCCACTTTCCATCCAGGGAAGCCACCCAGAATACAAACTGGCCAATAATATGATGAATTTCCAAAATTCACATAGAAAGTTAATATTTTCATGCTGTTGAAACTCTCTTTTCACCCTTACTATATATTTCAAATCACTATGGAAACCACAGCATAAAGTTAGAGTGCATACCATACCAGGTGTCCAGCAAATAAATCAGCAGTCCCACAGCAATGATCAGCACAAAATCTGACCTGAATTTTGGACTAAGGATCTAATCATACTTTAGTCTCACCTGATTTTTCTTATAATTACGTCCCAGACAACAAAGATGCTTGTAAGTGAAAAAGAAACTTCAGTTACCTTTGCTTCGACATCTGAGTACAGTGCTATACCTGACACCAAGAGCGAGAGAGGATGAAGATGTGCCAAAGTATCCCCTAACAATATTCACAATATTCCTTGTTAGGGGCTCCAGTGGTGAATTGTAAACGTACCGTTGATGCTGCAAAGCTCCCAGTGCCGACGACTCCAGGGGCCTCTTGCTCCTGCCTATGTAGGAGAGCAGAAAGAAGCTTTATTCAAACTCCACCACACATTTAGATGTTGGAAGCAGAGGGAGGGAAAGAAAGTGAGAGAGAGAGAGAGAGAGAGAGAGAGAGAGAGAGAGAGAGAGAGAGAGGATGTGATCCTCTCCTGCCAGTTGGTGAGGTCATAGAAACAGCCTTGAATATCAAAGCTGAAGCAGAGAATCAGACAAACTCTTAAGAAATAATTGAAGAAATGCTACTTGTTGCTGCTGGCCAACGCCAGATTATCTCAGCCTCTGTACTTATTGATTTGAATGAGAGTTGCTGCTGCTTGACACACAAAACACAATATGAAACAATATATAAACTGTTAAGGTAGTTCCAAAACTTTCAGAGGCACATACATAACTGAAATTTATTTGTGATTTATCACAAATACGTTAAAACATGTGCAATCAAAACCAACACATCTCATATCCATAGACACTGCTGATTCATTAACACGCTCACTATCAACACTAATTAATGCAACATCTTTGGCTCTTCAGCTGAAGTGCATCTGATAGTGTGTGTTGACATACATGTCATGTACAGTATAGAACTTCTGGGATAATGTGTTATCAGTTTGCAAGTTTTTGATTGCCCTACATATGTACAGTCTTCAGTCAATGACATAATTAGTAAAGTTAATTAATAAATAAAGGTGTATACGAGTTATGGAACTGCAATCATTCAGTTTGTTTTGTGGGTCTGTTTTACCAGTGACAGTTAGCTGAACTGTTGCTATGGTTACTGACAATTTCTACTTTTTATTCTCTGAATAATTCATTTTGTACTTACCAGATTAACTGGCTTTGACTGATTGAATCTGGGTACTTTTTCAGCTCGGGTGGCCGCGGTGATAGCTAGATATCTTTATGAATCTGTAGGCATTTTCTACCTTTAATATTTTATTCCTTCATATGGAAAAGGGAAAATGGGACTGTATAGTGATTTAATCCCAAACAGTAAAAAAATGCATGCCAGTCTGCCTAATAATATTAGAGAATATGAAAAATGAATTGAAATTCTCAGGAAATATACATGTAAGTACATTTGCAAAGTACTTGACAAAATGTGAGGTAAGTTTGTGTACCCACGTGTTTTCGTGCATGTGCGCACCCGTTTCACTATGCATATATATACTGCCACATGTGTCTGCTGATACTGTCTGTGTGCATAAAGTTTAAAGTTAAACATGCTAATGTTGGCCTGAGGTTGAGGAAAGGCGTGTCTCTCGTTCGTCTTCCACCAAACTCTATTCAGAGGTGTAAATACTGGCTCTGTGCTCGCTGCACTCACTGACGCACACTTACCGTCCACATCTTCAAAGGAAAACGTATTAATGGCCGATGTGCTCTAATTTTGTGCTTATTTGCAGACTCAATGTTTGTTGAGCAGCTGCACACAGATGAAATAGTAACATCAGGTTTACTCACCATCATTCATGTCAATCAGCTGTTGCATGGTGAAGAGCAGCACAGAACATTTTTACACCATGCACCTCTAAACTTCTATTTTATAGGTTTATGTAGTAGCTTTTTTTATGCCGGGAGAGTTTAGCTGCTGACACGTGCTCTTTTTTTATCTACACTGCACATTCATAATTATTTGGCCTGAACAACCACAGATATCTGATATGTGGAAGCTGAGCAGTTCGACTGGGAAGCTGAAGCTGAAGAGCAACTACTTTGCAAGTCAGCAGGTCTGTGGATTCCAAATGGTGCCCTTTCAGCCTCAAGAGCCTCCTTAATCTTTAGGCCGAAAGCACCCCAAAAAAATGTCATACACCACCACCATAAAACACTGTAAGCAGTTAGTGACAAACTCATTGAGTTAAGTACCAAAGAGTGAACCACTCTCTGGCTTCACAGTTTTGTTGCATGGAAAATCTCCCTAACAACCACAAAGTTATTGATTTATGCTATGGCTGTGATCTAAGACAGGCCTGTCCTAGTATTCGTTTGTCTCTCAAGGTAAATACAGCCAACACTCTAAAAGAGCCAAACCCAGAGTTGCTCCATAGCTCATGAGAGAAAAATTACATGTCAGACAAAGGAACAGTATCTAGGCTAAGTCTACAAGACCACAGACATTTCTTCCACTGTATACGCTGTAGCAGAGCTACTGTGTCACATTTCTCTGAAATGGGCTTGTATTTTTATCCTCACACATACTGATTCATCTGTTTGGAGTACAGAAATGATATTATGACTAAGACCTGGTTTGTTAAAAGATGCACTATAATGCCAGCTATGAGTCAGAGCTGACTGTTCCAATAGTGCTATCCTTTTTTATTGATTATTTTGGGTAACTTCATCTGCAGCTCTGCTCATCGTTGACAATGTTAATCTAATAATAATAATCTAATTAATAATATTTAATCACCTGAAAATAAGAATTATTATATTTTGTTAACTTAAAATAAGACTTTTATAAATACACATGCAGTAGGTGTCCTACGGACTCAGCCCTGTTGGACAGCCAAGTTTCTAGAGTTTCTAGAATGGACAAACCAAACCCTGGCACAATTTTCACATATTTTGCCGCTATCATCATAATTTCTCCTACGTGATTGAAAGGAGAGGAAGTACACTTCTAGATGCCACTAAATCCTGCACACTCTGACTTTAAGGAAGTTTGAATTTGTGAATTGAATTGTGAATTTTAGGAAATGTAAATTCTGGTTTTAGGTTGATATCTTAACACTTTACTGTAGACTGGTTTTGAAACGTATGTATTACTGACATTAGTTTTCTCACACACTGCCACTGAAGAACTGAACTCCTGTACTGTGTCTGTGGCTTCAGGAAAAACCCTCATGTCATTGGGCTAAAATTGTACTGAGGTTGTTAAAAAGTGTCTAGGCTTTATGTGTGGGGCTATTAAGGCACACAATGAGTCTCTAGACACAGACAGGTAGTCTGTTTTCACAGTCTGGGTCGTAAAGAAATTGTGTGTGGATATGTTGTTGAGCTGACTCACAAAATCAGTAACATTACATAGTAAATGACCGTGATATCCTGTTTCTCACCGGTTTATATAGCATGCTAGACCATGAATGTCCCTTTTGTTCTCACAAAAATAAGTAATTGGGTTAATTTGTTGTATTATTTGTTTCAGCAGAGTTAACTTAAGACTCATGTTTACTCAAAATTGTTCCTTCAGTGTTTGAGTGTTTATGTGTCTTTGTCAACACACCCAAACCATCATCTTGTGGTGTGATTTCAGCTCATTTACAGCCTCTGTGAGTGCAGACTTGACTTACAAGTAGAAGCATTACGCACTGCAGAGTCCACCTGAAAGACCTCTCAGAGTGGACGAGGGAGGTCAACACAGAGACCCTTGTGTTTTCTCTCTTCTCCACCTCAAATGATCCAAATATGAGCAGCCGCACGCTGGAAACAAGCTGAAATATTGCTGACACAGAGAGTCGGATGGGATCAACTAGAACCAGACTGAGGCTTTTTCTTGAGGGTGACAAATTTCAAGCTCAGGAAAAGCACTGAGGCGGCTGTTTTTTGGGTTGATGGGTTTATGCACTTTCACACAAGCAAACACACACACACGCCTGCTGCATGCACCCACTCACACGCCCACAAAGACATCACACGCTTCTGCATGTAAAGCATTCATAGATAAACATGTGGTAGTGACAAAATCACTGTCAGTGGACTTATGTCACATTAATCATGTGGTACAAAGGCGCAACATGGTACTTGGGAAGGTGTCGTCAGTTCATCACTTTGTTTCAGACTGAAGGATCTGAATAAAGAATAGATTGTTCCCAAGGGATGAATCTTACAGATTTTGGTCTACCTCCTGACTTTAGCTTTTAGTATCATATATTCACAGCTATTAATAGTACTATGGATGACATTTGTTAAAAAACAGTCATGGTCCACATGACATAAATGGCACATGGCAGAAAGGTTTGAAAATGATACTTAGAGAAACACAGTTTTTTCATCATCATCATCATCATCATCATCATCATCATATTGGCTTAACTGATATGTTTTAATGGACAAGTCACACTGAAATCAACCGACATCAGACAGCATTTAGCCTCAGTTTATATCATTTAACATGTCACGTCTCAGCAGCATCCTGGGATTCAGCAGCTGGTTGGAGAAACGTCAACATACCGTAGATGCCAGAAAATTAAAACACTTGCCTGAATTCCTTCCTGTGTTTTAAAATGTGCCCAAAATAGACACTCTCAGTTTAGCATTTTGTGGCTACTCATTTACAGTGACTGTGAGTTTCTATGTTAAATGTACTGTCCCCACACTGTTCCATGCATTTTAGTATATTTAGATTTACTCATCTCTAAAATTACACAGAAAATGAAGCTGCTCATTCAAATCATCGTGGGGATCAGCTCATCTCCATGGCTAAAACAGAAGGCCAGTTATTACCCCAATTTAAGGTAAATTGTTTGGCCATGCATTGTTCAACCCCTCAAACACTATATTTAATTTCAGTGAGTATCCTATTCCAAAACTACAGACTAAAGTAAAAATCTGCATGAAGCTTTTTATAAGGTGTTGTTTCACCATGAACTCGCAGAACAGCTCCAGTCCTCAGTAGTCTGCTCAGACGAGCGCTGTCTAACACGTGGCTCCAAATCTTCCACAGATGTTCAGTTGGGTTGACATCTGATGTCTATGAAGGTCATAGCTTATGATTCACATCATCAACGCATAAACCCGTTTACTGGTGCCTTGAGATGTGTATGAAAGCGTCTGTGTTTTTGTTTTTCCACTGATTTATTCAGATTTTTCACTTATTCTGTCATATTTTGGAATTATGCAGGGAAATGTGAGAAACAAATGTACACAGAAAGACTGAAATGCATTTATACAATTAGCTAAACTGTTGAAAAAAAAATCTTGTGAATTATGCAATATCCTGTCTTGGCCAGTAGAGGGCAGTATCTTTGTACTTGAATTAGTCTGGAATTGAAAAGAAATCATAAAATATATTATGGAGGACTAAAAGTGCCAGAATTAAATGAATACACTATTAAATAATTGCTAAAAAAGTGTCATTAATGAATGAAAATTGGAATTAAATACATAAATGTGTCATTAAAATACCAATTCATTTATATAAATAACCATATCTAATTATTTCACTATTTCCATTTGATCCTGTGTTACAGAGCTTGATGAACTGTCAAACTGTCAAACTCTCCCATCAAAGTTGGTAGACGGATCCTGATTGGTTAGCCTGTGCATTAAGTCAAGGCAAATCAATTCCAGATAATGGATTGATGCAGAGCTAGTGAATACATTTTACACTGGATGGTGCTATTCACAGTTACGTTGGTTTAGATACTCTATTAAACAAAACTTTACCGCCAACGGCTAAAAATCAAGGGGAAGACTCAAGAAACATTTGAGGTTAGTGGCTAACCTCAAATGTTGAGACTGTGTGCAGGACAAATTGTCTAAAAGTTGCCTGGAGCTGCTGAGAGAAGCAGCTCATTTGATTGAAGAGCGGCTCAGTAACAGCAGACACCTGCTGCTCCATCATGTACACCTGTCCAAGGTAATTCATTTCATGTTAGCCGGGTGTGCTACTAATCACAGCAAGGGCTGGCTTCATGAAGATCCTCCATTTTCTATCCAGGCACTCTATTTCAGACCAAAGCAATGGATCAGACTAGATTAGCGTTAGCCCCACCCACTGACTTTGATGGGCAGTTTGACAATTCATAAATCACTGCACAATTATGAATTATGAATGTTTTTTTTTTTACATAAAATGAATCTGTATTTTAATGAATTAATGACACATTTAATAACACATTTATGTATTTAATTCCATTTTTAATTAATTAATAACACATTTAAGTAATTATTTAATGGTGTATTTATTTATTTAATTCTGGCACTTTTAGTCCTCAACAGTTGTAAACCTGCAGTCACCAAATGCAAACATGTAAAACGCTTTCTAATGTGAACTTTTTCTTTTCTCTTTTTCTTTTTTCTTTTCTTACACATACAAGTTGTTTATATGGAGGCTACTTGTCATACTGTGTGTGTGTGCGTGTGTTCAGTCTTATAAGGCCTTCTTTCAACCAGTCCTGGCTGGGCATCTCCTCTGCTCTGCTATCCATGAAGTAAAGTGTGTGTGTGTGCGAGTGCGTGTGCATGTGTGAGTGTGTGTGTGTTGACACAGCCTCATGCAGTCTATCAAGTGGGAGGGCTACATTTTTTCTTTACAACCTCTCCATAGAAGTGAATGGCTGCTTTATGGCTTCACTCACTATATATAAATATGTATATAAGTATATGTGAGCTCCAGTGAGCACGTCTCAACAAAATGGATGAGAACATAGAAAAACACACACATGCTGATAACTTCCACAGTTGCAGAAGGAAAACGGACTGATGTGACAACACAACCTGAGAAAACAGACAGTGTAGAGTGTGCTTGCATGTTTGCAAACATACATACATACATGATACACGATGTTTTCCTGATCATTGCTGTTGATATCATTAAAATTCATAAAAAAGTGCAATAAGATAGAGGATATAGTTATATATAGTATATATAGTATTCATATTAAACTCTCTCCTCTTCTGTCATATTGAACCAGCATGTTTCTACATAGGCCCAGAAAGGACAAACTAACAGACTAACTAAACACTAACACATTTCCTGGCTACCATCTCAACAACAGGGTTGTAACTACCACTAAATCTTACACACTGGTCCTTTATGCAGTAGTCAGTTATTTAAACTTTAACAGTACATCCCACCATAGGTTTTCTGTCTGTGTTCTCTTTAAAGAGTAACTAGTAGGTATGGAATGGATGTAGTATACAATATTCTGAGCACTTTAAAAATGCATTGGAGTAAAACAAAAAAAATTATGAGGTAGAGTACATCTGCTTAAGAATTGTACTTGAATAAATGTACTTTTACCTTCCAACTGGTGTTATTATGGGTATAGAGTTACAAAGTTACAAGCTTTGCTGTTTGATGTGCATTTCTTATCACTAAAATATTATTCGTTTTTTGCTTTCTGGCCAATGAGACAAAAAGACTACGCTGCATCTCTGTCATTACTGCAGCTATTTGAAATTTCAGTACTTTACAAAAAGTAATGCACAGCCCCAAGTCAGAAATGTAAATGCAGTCTTGTAAAAAGCTCAGTCACAGGTTCAGTAAAATGTTGCAGACTTTATGACTCATAATAACGTCTCCCCCTTTTTCAGTAAATCTGTGGGAGAAAGTGAGTAAGACAGGTCCAGAAAGTAACATAGAGACACTTGGTGAACCCATTCACCTCATTATCCAGCATCAGTGACTGTGCACACTCTTCACCCATGGAAACTACATGAAGGAAAGTTTCCTGTTTTTTTTTAACCATATAATTAGAGCTAAATTTGTCAGAGCACACACATTTTAACTAGCTCTTCTCCATAGGTGTCTATGTGAATTTACAGCACAGCACACTTTAAACAGACCTTTTCATTTCTCTTTCTGACTCCCTGTAAGATGAATGAGACTTTAAATAGACAAGAACATCTTTTTCAGCAGGATTTCAAAATCCAAGATGGCCATCAGTGATAGTGTGCCCATTGAATCAGTGAGGACAGGGCGCTTTAGACAGCATTTCACGTTTTTTTTTCTTAAAAGCGTTACATAATTTCAAGTGTTTTTTTTAAAAAAGAGATTTTTGGATGCAGGATAGGTGGTGAGAGAGAGAAGATGAGGAGAAGGAGGGGAGAGGTGGTTACTGGTTTTTTCGTGAACACTACTTCCTTATGCTGAAGCACAGACTGACTTCTCATGTCTCCCTGCATGATGAGGCAGAGAGTCTCTCCACATTTTCTTGACGCACTGCCAGACTCGCATCAACCACACCGGGATGTCTGGCAGTTAATGGTACCGGTCTGATGCTTGGAATGGCTCAATGGGAAGCAAAGGCAACTGTGGGATTATGGAAATCTATGTAAGGCTTGTTTCATACCTCAACTGACTGTGTGTGGTTCCTGCTCCACACAGCAGGCGTGATGAATAACTTTACGTAATGAAATAAAAAGTCTGTATGTTTTGTACCCCTTAAATGACAAAAATCTGATCCATATTTGATTATTTGCATCTTTCTGTTTAGCAATGAATACTACTTAAAGGACCAGTGTGTAGGATTTGGTGGCATATAGCAGTCTAGTTGCTGATCGCAATGCCCTGGCTTCACCCCTTCCTTCTTAGAAGGAGAACTTATGGTGGTCACGATATGCCTGAAAAAAGTTAAAGGTCCCACTCAGTGTTTGTCCATCACTCCCTGAAGGAGACCCACGGCATCTGTAGAAGGCTCATTCTAGACTAACAAAAACATAATATATTATACACTAATGAAAAATATAGGGTGAATATTTGATTCCAACTCTGCCAGATTCTGTAAATGGAGCTCCCTGAATCTTACACACTGAAGCTTTCAGTTAATAAGCCAATTTTATCTGACAATTGTTTATTTATACATCCAGCAGATATGGAGCAATATTAGAATTCATTTGAAATAATGTTATGGGCTACCTGATGAATGTAAGTGAATATTTACTCTTTTTTTCTGTTTTTGGTCTCCAATGTATTTTCCTGAGGGGAAAATACATTGTTCATTAGGTGTTGAATGCTCCACTATCACAGCCACCTGTTAACTCTCATCAATGAGACAGATGAGAATGAACAGCAAAGCAGTTAAACCAAATTTACGAGTTCAAACACTCAGTAGATCTGACAGTGACTTAAGACCTCTCATCACTATGAGCAACACCTTACAAGAAATCATGTGATCTGTATATATAAAAAATGATTGTAGTAGATTTAAAGCAGCTACAGTAAACTTTCATTTTGTTTAATGTGGCGGGCCCTGTGGATGAAAGTGGTAGTGTTTCCACTGCCTCGTTTCATCCAATGGACTGGCTGCACAGCAGACATTTTCACATGTGATAGCAGGAAACTCACATTTGTATCAGTGAAAGCCACATTGCCGCCTGAGAAACATCTGCGGCATTATCAGCTCATTACAAGGGGAATTCAAACTAATTTGAACTGGTCGCAGGCGTTAAAAGTGATTATATACAGCCAATCTTCTCACTGAGGGCCCTGTTTATATAGCTCATACAGAGGCATTATTATAAATTATTTAATTTCCAGTTAAAAGCTCATTGAATACAATATGCATAAGTATATTTAAGTGTATGATCACCTGAAAATTATAATGACTGTTTTTGCTACCTTTCAAAGGTTGTCATAGGCAACTGTGATCTTAATGCACATCTTAGCTTTTTTAAAAATTTATCTTCAGAGCGACCCTTTCATATAAACATCTTATAATAAAAGATGTTTCTATAAAAGATGTTTCAAGGCCATGTTTCTACAGTTCCTTCATGTTTGGATCAGGATTTTGAGTGGAGGCAGTTGCATTACTAAATCCTACACCCTGATCCTTTACCTGTCACAATGTGACTCCTGATTCTCCAAATACACAACACACTTTTAAGGATGATTGGGGAAAAAAGACAACACCCAAATGGTTCAATCATTTGAGAGAAATAAAATCTTATTTATACATTGCTGACAACACACACACACATAATTTGAAGCCCTCTTTCACTCACATGTCCTGCAGTTATTACATCATTACTATTTTATTGACACAAGGTATATTGAAGTGTGGGGGGCGACTACAGACTACAGTCTTTATATTTCACCCAAGGGAAAGACTGTAAAATACTACTGAACCAGCAGAATCACTCGGCATATTGGACATTTCTTCAGACGCAGAGGAATGCAAATGCCACATTCTGCAGTTAAGTCTGCGTTCTGCAAATTAATTAATGTTCTGTAACCTCTGGCTGCTTACTGTAGTATAACAGAGAGGAACACCAGAGGAGGCAATTAAACCTCAATTGAGCTGTGACAAATTTATAAATGATCCTTTTTATGTATAGAGAGGAAAGCAATGGAGAAGAATATTGCATTTAAAAAGAGAGTGTTTCAGTATTATGGTTTATTAATAAACAAAGAAATAATGAAATACAATTTTATACTAATTAGTATTTGATAGAATAGTATTTGAGCCTTACATTGACTCTTTACATTGACCTCTTTACATATCAGCAAGAATTTTCTTTCAATGGCAGTATCACTGGTTACATTCACAGCACAGATACAATTTTGACACATTAAATGACATCCCAGACATTCCCAGATTTGAAAGATAATACAATTATTGTATTGTATGTGTGTAAAGTATCAAGTAAAATACCTAAAAAGAAAAGAGTGATATTACTGTGAATAAATATTAATTAAAGTTCTACAAAATCCTTACTTATGTAAACATACCTGAAGTAAAAGCACTTATCACGCGGAGCGATATAAAATATTGATGAATTAAATAGTGATGTATTAATGTTCAAGTAGCTGGTAAATCGAGCTAATTTCAACTACTTTATATACTGCTGTGTGGCTTAATCCATACCAATACATGATAAATGATTAGTTGATTTATATTTTGTATTCAGAAAGTAACTAGTAACTAATGTTGTAAAAACAATAATGTAAAGCACAAGATGTAAAATAGTACTAAAGTACAGTACTTGAATAAAAACATTCAGTCACTTTACTAACATTTGTAGCACATAACTTTCCTATCGGTCACTGCAGGTCATTGGAGCTTGCTGTGCTGCAGTGCGCTGCTCTGGCCGGCAGGTGGCAGTAATGACACGGTTTAAAAAAACTAAACTTTATGTTTAAAAAAAAATGTGAAGAAAAAGAAAAAGGAAGGAAGCCGGCGGCAGCAGGCGCCAGCAGTAGGAGCAGCTATGGCTAATCACAGAGTGACCAGACGTGAACTTTAGCGAGCAGCTTCTGAGAGTTAGAGAAAAAAAGAAAAGTAAAGCGAGGCAGCGGCTTCCTCTCAGCCTCGTTCAGCCGGAGGAAACAAGGAAGTGAACAGCTGACTGACTTCCAGTTGTTTTCCGCCGGTAAGTCCCGGTTTAAGTAACGCTCTCTGCACTTTCCTCACGGCGTGGCTCTCCGTCCTGTGACAGAGGAAAGTTGGATTTTTGCTGTTGTGTCGGTGGAAACGGGACAAAAGCAGGCAAGCCTTTGACCTCTTTGTAACTTGAGTGCAGTGCCGGCAGTGCTGTGTAGTTAGCAGGCCGACACACTGATTTATTTATGTGTGTTTTGATCCCTTTATACTACTGAACCTCCGACTGACTCATTCATTGTTTTATGGTGAGCTGAGACGCAGTGTGTGGCTCGGCAGAAGCTGCTACGTGCTCTTAATATGGTCCAAAAAAAAGCTGGGATATCTCATGTGTGATGGACGATAAAATCTTAAGCTGATTTGGTCACTTTGTCAATGTGTGCGAGTGTAGAGTTTCGATTGTGAGTGAGACTGAAGTGTTGACATAATGTGTGTGTGTGTGAGTGTGTGTGTGTGTGAGTGTGAGTGTCAGCTCTCTCTCTCACACACACACAGAACTGCTGAGGGAGACAAAATGTGTGCCTGTCCATAAACTGTCATGCTCTCTGAACATTCACATGACTGTGTCTTCTGTGCCTGCTGCTGTGGATCAGAGAGACTTTCATAGAAGAATAGAACTTTTTTCACTCAAGTGTGTGTGTGTGTGTGTGTGTGTGTGTGTGTGTATGGTTGTATTTCATGCACATGTGGAGAGACATGGTGGAGTGATGGGCAGCCCTCAGAGCAGATGGGGGGTTCGGTGCCTTGTTCAAGGGCACCTCAGCAGAGGTGAACTGGCACCACTCCAGCTCCCAGTCCACCTTTCTTACTTTGGTCCACGCTGGACTTATGCAACATCAACAGGAACAGTTTTCTACATGTATCACAAAGTGGTCATTTATCCATTTGAATCCTGCTGACTTGGATATCTCACCTCATGAATGAGTTGATGTTCTCTATTCTCTGATTTCAGCCTGTCAGATGTGAATGTTTTCTGGTTTCTCGGATACCAAACTAATCTTTGGGTTGTGGACAAAACATGACATTTGTTGATGTCTCCTTGGACTTTGGGTCATTTGGGACATTCTATTCTATCGATTAACTGAGACAAGGATCAGCTGAGGATTTGTTGTTATTTGGGGAAACACACTTACTGCTTTACTTTTCTTCCCATTATGAATTTGTCCATAACAGGGTATGATCTTTAAACCACCATCACGTTGAATATAAACCCCATCTAGCTGCTATATCTGATATACATTTCAATTTGTCCTCTGTTTTGTTGCTGCTGCATCTCTGTATTATATTCTGCTGCTGCAGCAAACCAGTTTCTCCTCAGGGACCCATTCAAATTTCATTTTATTGTTTCCATCACAGCTGTATAGAAGTTATTCATCGGTAGCTTAGACGCAGGAGTATAAAGTCTTGTATCTTTCTGCGTTCCATAAATCATCTTGGAAACTCTGCAGGGGTCTCATCTGCTACAGTGAGGAATGTTTGCGTTGAGGAGTTAGAAATAATGGGTTCTGTTTTTGCAGGGCCGGCGGTGCACGCCAAACCTATTATGGCCTCTGTTTTCAGTAATGACGGCAGTGTGTATATGCAAACAAATCTAATTTTCCGAGTGCTCGGTGCATAATGAATTTTGCAGCTTGTAGAGGCAGTTGTAACTGCTGTTCCGCTGGTAGCTGCATCCTGATGATAACATCACCAGCATGTTATCTGAACCTCGGAGGTGATAGTGTTTCAGGTCCAGCCTCGTTAAACTTTGGGCAACTGAACAATAAAGTTTTATTGAATTTAATAATTAACAGTGGTGATAGTCATTTAGTGTTAAACTCTCTTCAGATAACAAGCTGCACACTTCACTGGTTTTGTACAATAACAGACCAAGGGATGAATAATACAGCAAAAATATGAGCTCCTCATCAGCCTGATCACAGCTCCCTTGCACATAACCACACTTCAGTTGTGACTGCTAATTAAAGAGAACATAAGAACAATGAATAATATGAATGAAAACAAACAACAAGGCAGTTATAGATTGGGGACAAATTAAAATAACAATAATTCTAAAACAAACCTGTCACACTGATGACCACTTGATTAGGGACACTTCTACAGTCCAGTAATCCAGTACAACTCTTCTACATTTATGAAGCTTCCAACTTTTCACTTTTTGTTGACACTGTCGGAGAGATCATAACTCTACTTCACGTTTATTCCTGAGGTTTCAGTGGGTGCTGTTGTTGTACAGGACTACCATATATCAGAAGGTGTTGCATACATGAGAGGGCCATAACATTAGAAACACCTTTCAAGATACTGCTGTCAACAAAATTCTACCTCAGTAGTAAACATAGTAGTTAAATGAACACCTCTCTGACAGCTTCATAAACGTAGATTTCATGGCAGAGTTGTTGTATTGGATCGTACAGGTGTATAATGAAGTGTCTGCTCTGTGTAAAGGTATAGGAATATAAACGCAGATCTGTGTGTGGACTTTTAAAACCATCCCAAAGATAAAGTATAAGCTGAAGGTTAATTCCAGACTTAGCCTTCTGGTTATACTTCATCTTTTGACATAATTCATCCATCTAGTCCATCTAGCCAATGTGAGCGGTTGTCTGTCTTGTCATTGCATAGCAGGGCAATTCTAATCAAATCAATTTAAGTTTGACTTTTATCATAGACGTGTCAGTCAGTAGGGTTACGCTTGGTCCTGTGGGGATGTTATTCCTGTGATGTCCTTGATGAGTATAGAGGTCCAACACAGATCTGTGTCTCATTTCCTGTAATACTAATATCAGATATAAACCCTCGTGCTGCCTGTTTGTCACGCACAGGTTTATCTGGAGGCAACTCCTCTAATGATTAACAAGCTGCTCCCTTGATCAGCATCATCCATACCCTGATAAAAATGCAGTGATACTGGGCTTAATGTCACAAGCACGTCGTAACGTCATTCAGTACTTCTTTTTCTTCCCTGGAGATGACCTACAATTGTTCCATTGATCCACAAAATATGAGCTCCTAATTGACAGAGGCAACGTGTTGCCATTTGCACGGTGTGTTGTGACTTTTCTCATTTACCGTCTTATCAGAGAAAGTGAATAAGAGCTAATGGCCGGCTCTCCTCCCTCATCGGTCATAAACACAACACAGGCGTCCTGCAGCAGACAGTCTCAAAGGTCAAAAGCCTTTTATTGGAGCCTTGTTGTTGATCTCCGGCGATGACAGAGGTGACTCATCCATGGACGCGGGTGCACAGGTGACAGCTGGGGATGATTTTAATCAGCCTTCTAATTTATTTGTGGGTGCTAGAGGAATTAATTTCTTTGTGATGAGGGAATAATAGGAGACAGTTTCACAATGATTTTGTCTGGTTCCTTTGTCTCCTCTTTGTCTAGCTTCTCTGTGTAGTCCTCAGTGAAAGGAACATTAAGTCATTCATGACCTCAATTTGTGTCCAGAAAAATGATCTTAACAGAGCCTTGGGCACAGTTGTTCCTCTGATGTGAATAGGAAAGTTCATAATACACTCTGTGCCTGTGAGTTTGAGCATTACAAAGATTTATTTTACTACAAATTTTTCTAAATGCATAATGTTGTCTAAAGGAGGTCTGTGTAGCATTTACTCAACAGCCACTGGAGTCACAGTGAAGCGATCGTGGTAAATGCAGTGCATATGTAGCAGCTGCACTCAGAAAAACAGCTGACTGTGATGTCAGTTATATTATGGAAATATCAAGGTAAAGTTTGCTCACATGGCTGAGTGTATTGACTATGAGCAATAAAACACAGTGTGTTGCTCATAAATTCAACAAGAGGAAGAGGAAGACTTGTTTCCTTTTTGAAAAGTTACATTTTAAACAGATACTATAATAAAAATGTATGCAAGAAACTAGTTTTTAGAAAATGGTCAGAACTGAATGAACAGAAGCTGAGGTGTCGTGACTGTCAGTAAAATCCTTCTTTTCAGGCCTCAGCAGTAAGGGTTGCCATTGACAAGAGGGAATGACCAAACTTTCAACCCAAGATCTATTTTTAATATTTGTTACATTAGTGAACTTTGAATATTTCTGTTACAGGCAGAACTGGAACCTGACAACCTGTATTTACTCATGTGAGCACAGGTATCCATCTTGGAGACAGCGAAGCAAAAGTAGTTGTTTGACTGTGGGGTGAAAAGTTCGACTAACATGACGACATTGGCACTGGTAGTATTTGGTTTAGCATTAACTGAGGGTGGACACATTAACTGACAACACTTAAAATTCTGTAAAAACATTTTTATACCTTCTTATCTTATTCGGTATGTTTTTGTCATGTATGATCTTTGTCTCTTTATTTTATATCTTAGCCTTTTCTTTTGAAACACATTGAGTCTACGCCTGTATAAACAAACGTGACTTCACATCACATCTTGAAGGCATCCTTCAAGATGGACGGCCGGTGATAGAGTAATCTGTTTTCTGAGGAAATGTTGCTTTACAGTACAGCATACCTGGAACAACTGTAATGGCATGCAAATTCAAACCATTAGTGGTGCTGAGTCATGTGTCATGTGCCAAGGGTGTTTTTTTCCCCCCATCCAATCAATTATGGCACCTGAGCTCACTGCTGAAAGTTATTTTAATCCGTAAAGTCCCTGATTTAATGTCTGCTTGTATGAAACTGTAGATTCATCTGTGGTTTTCACCATCACGCAGCAATTTTATCTCAGTGTGCAGGCTTGTCTTATCCTGTTAAGTAGAGTAAAGGTCATGTCCTTGGTGTAGTAAAATCAGAATGAACTCAAGCTCAGCTGTGCCTACTTACAGCAGTTATAGGTATTTATTTAAGAGTTTACCTCTGTTAGTGTTCTTTGACCCCGAGCTAGCAAGGAAGGTTTGCACTTAGTTTTAGTGCGGCCTGTCATCGCCTCAGCGGTGAGTAACGATGAGTTACCTCCGGGTAGTGTGGCTGGCCTATGGCACCCAACACCCGTGCCTTGGCTTCATCTCAGTTCCTGTTTCACCCCCTGCTACAGAACAGGACACTGTTATTTCTGGGTTCCAAGGTCAGGCTGGGTCACGTGTGAGATTCAGTTGAAGGTATGTCCTGGCAGAAAGGACCAGGACACAGGAAGACCATGCTCCAGCAGCTCTTCAGAAGTTAGAACACTGAGCAGTGCCAGAGAAATAATCTGCACTGCATGTGAGTAGAAGCGACTCTAAATAAGTTCTTGCAGTCATTCAGAGACTTCACAGTCGGCTTGTGGTATGTTGTGATATGATCTACCCATCTGTTTCTGGAGGCTTTTCCTCCCCGAGTCAGCTGTTTGTCTGTTTGGTAGGGTCAGGGTGCCGGTGGTGTTTGAAGGGGGTTGGGGGTGTTAGACTACACCAATGAGAGACACATGAACTGGCTTTGGCTGCGTGTACTGTTTGTACACGTACTACAGCGGCAAGTTTCTTCTTCTAGCTTGGCTTCATTTCACACTTTCTTCTTGGGCTTTGGCTCAGTTATAAGTGAGTGACATAACTCTGTGTGTGTGTGTGTGTGTGTGTGTGTGTGTGTGTGTGTGTGTGTGTGTGTGTGTGTGTGTGTGTGTGTGTGTGTGTGTGTGTATTATGATTTTGCAGTGTTCAGTCACGTCATCTCTTCTATAACTGAAAATCAGTTATAATTAAAGAATAAAAGCAACATTGTTCAGAAACTGGTATTTTAGTGATTTGTCTTCCAGTTGTAGGGTGCAACATGACTGTGGTAAATATGCAATACCACTTTGCTAACAGCCAAACATCAAGATCAACAACAGCAGACATAGCAGCCAGCTGATATTATTGACTAGTCAGTCAGCCCAGCTCGGTGTCTGTCTTTCAGCTTTTATTTCACCAAGCTCTCACCAACCACTAAAAGTCAGTCCCATGTTTACTCTTATCCGACAGCTTCTTGCTCTCTTCTCTCTCCTTTTCTCTTCTTAGCTTCCTTCATCAATGAAAAAAACATTTTCTCATAAAATATGATCCAGTTTCACCGAAATCAGAGAAATAGTTGGTGATGTGTGACTTAGTGCTGTGAACTGACCAAAGCACAAAGTTACATAGTGTAAGAACAGACACACAGAGGATCATTCACCTTATTACATGTCGATGTGGCATCAACATGATTTTTGTCTCTTCTTTTTATTCTAAGAGGTGTTTCTATTATTTTGTTCACGCCATTTCTAGCAGTGAGTGTAGGCTAAACAAGGGAAAACATCTAATGCATTAGAGCCCAGCAGCATCAGAAACCGCATCCTCTAAATGTGCATCGATTTGAATGAATACAGTTTCAACAGCTGAACATCATGACCTTATTGAAGGATTTATAGCATTCGTTTTAGTTTGTTGTTCCCAATAATTGATGCCAGACTGTCATCACAGTAAAGACAATGACAACAAACAGCAGCTGTCTCCCTGAAATGCCTGTGCAGAACACTCTGTTAAGTGAACGATTGCAGACACCACTTCACTGTTGCATCAGTATGTTGTTAAGTCGACTGATGAGCAACAACCTAAACTGTATCGAAAGAACAGTTAACAAACCCAGAAGCAGTATCCCGAGACATAGCGATACATTTCAATAGAACATGTTTACTGTATGTGCTTCAGATGGCAAAAAAATGGAACAAAAGAGACTTAATTCAGTATCAAATGCTGTTGTGAGAGGGCACTGGTTAGCATAGTAGGCAGTGTGCACCCCACCACACACAGCCCAGGGCTTGAATCTGACCTCACTTCCCCTCTCTCCCCATCTTCCTGTCACTCCTCAGCTGCTATTATATGACAAAGATCTAAACCCTCAAAAATGACTGAAATGTAAGTGTTTTTTCACCAAAAGAATCAAAACAAAAAAAATCACAAAAAGCACTGACCAAATCTGAAACGTATTGTGTCATCACTAAAGAGGAAAGAACGGACAGAGCAGGAATGGTTACATGACAGGGTCTGTGACTATAAGACCAGTGTTGAATCCTCGTACTGGGCAGGAAAAGTGAGTTCATGAATGTGTTTGAAGATATATTTTAGTCTGGAGTCAGACGGTCAAATTTGTAGTTATGACTGAATAATTCTGATTGACATCAGGACTGATCCATCGAGGATGTTTGATGAGTTGCTCCGTCCTGTGCGTAATGTGATCCTCTTCAATGTACATACCGGACACAACAGACAGACAGTCTGGCTCCTCTTCAGGCCCTGTTGTCATGGTGACGACAAACAGCAGTATGTGCTCATTAGAAATGAAATGTGCTGTGTCACATAATGTTATCAAAGGCCTGTATTTATTCATTGAAATGGTAGTCGATTTAGGGTCGATCTGAGATGACTGACACACAAACATTCTAAATGTAATGCATATAGCTGAATCAGTGTTAGTCATTTAGAATGTAGTTGCCCATTATTTGAACATTTGAAGGGATTTTGCAACATTATATCACCAACCTCTCACTCCAGCAGCAGAAGCTATTTTATCTAGTGATTATCTATTGACGCATACGTACCATGTCTGTACATGTCCTTTCACTATGGATTAATAAATGTGTAAACTACCATCATCCATAAATATTTCAATAGTCAACATACCACAAGTTTCTTTCTTTCCATCCAGAGTCTGGATAAAAGTCTACCCTTACATTTTCTTTCCTCAGTCTTGAGTGATGTAATAACTCACATGACTGACATGCCTGACGTTTATTTCACAAACAGTGGATGTAGTAACACGGCAGCAAGTATTGTAGTCATTCAGATTGAGTGTATTTAGAGAAGCTGCAGTGATGTTGCTTAAATGATAACTTAAGTAGGTAAAGTTCGTGAAAATACTAAACTAAAACTGTCTGCCACATCATCCTAATGCATCAGTATACAGTATGTCCGCTAAGGTGCATGTTTTTACCATTAATAGGCTCCTGTTGTTATCCTATGTGCATGAAAACATTACGGACAGCATCCCCACGGAGATAGACCTTTTTGTTTAACCAGAGACGGCAGTTATCTAGCTGTGTTGCTAAACCAGTTTCTCC
This sequence comes from Nibea coibor, assembly GCA_023373845.1. Taxonomy (NCBI): domain Eukaryota; kingdom Metazoa; phylum Chordata; class Actinopteri; family Sciaenidae; genus Nibea; species Nibea coibor. Next base: position 3,346,020 of record CM041721.1, on the reverse strand, counting down.
ATGTGTGTGTTTTATTCCTAGGGCAAGGAGAACAGTGCACAGATGCTGACCGTGGAGTTTCCCATGTGAAGAAGTGTCTCCAGACTGGGACATGTTATCTCTCAGAGCCAGACCTCCTCTCTCCTGACACAGGGAGCTTTATAACCAGGATCTTGACTATCTACCTCAACAGTCCACTCCCTCTGTTCTACCTTTCAGGTTATCCCCCACTCTCTTTCTACCTCAACACGTATTGTACACACACAGATGCACGTAGCTGTTATCAGCCGGCTCAGAAACGCCAACGGACCCTTCACTTTATCACCAGGCTTTCAGCCGTCAGTCATCTATTGACGGTGTAAAACAGTGGGCTGGGTTTCTTCCTGCTTAACTGCTCGAGGAGCCGCCTGAAGCAACTATGTCACACAGTGGTTTGTGATGTGCGAGCCCTACTACGGAAAAACAGGACCAGTATCAGCATCAGGGGAAGGACAGGGGCGGGATCAGCGAGACGTTACTCGTTTTGTGATTGGCTGTGAAGATGATGAGCAGGACATGGGCCAAATGGAGACAGGCATGAAGAATAAGATGTATCGAGAAGAGGACATGGAGGATGACGAGGATGAGTCGGTAAGTGTTAAGTGTTATTTCAGGTGTACACATAGTGGGTCTGCAAAGTTTTCAGGTGTACAAGGTTTGCCTTGTTGCTATAGGTGTCTATCCATAGTATCAATAATTAATGAATCATGCAAGTGTGAAGGTTGTGGAAAAAGAGGATATAGTTTTGGAACAGGAAGCCAAAGCTTTGGCCATTTTGGGAAGTGGGAAATGAACAGGCCTGGAAATTTTAAAGGGGAACGTTTTATTTGGAATTGGACAGTGGAAAAAAATAGAGACAGAAATATACAAAGGCTGCCATGAGAACAGTGTCGGTAGATAAACAACTTTAAGGCATCTGGCCTGTTGTTTAGTCCTGTAGCTATAAAAGGACTTTATGGTAGTGCTGTGTTAGCTGCTCACTCACTCGCTTTGATTTCCTCAGTCTCAGCTGAAATGTAAAAGTTCATACAGAGACATATACTGTTCAGCTGATATTACATTGAGTGAACAGGTAGCAGTTCATACTTTAGCTGTCACCTCGACCACAAAACAGCAAAGATTTTCTCCCTCATTAATCAGTTTAGTGGAATGTTATCTCGAGAATCAAACACATTTTCTGTATATGCAAAGTTTTGTCCTGCTGATGAAGCATTCATGTTTTCCTGTTTGTGGTAAGTAATAATAACATTTTTAGGTTTCACTCACAGATCTGATGATGACAAATTAGAAAAGCCTGTCAGATTACATGACAGTAGCGCTCCTGTGAGACTTTAAAGCTTCTTACACACCAGAAATAAAGAAATGAATGAAATTCGACAGGGATCACAAAACTTCATGGTGAATCATCATCTCCCTCCATCCTTCCTTCCCTTCTCTCTCCTGGTCTTTCTCATCCTCTCCACCAGCCGCCAGAGCGACAGATTGTGGTCGGCATATGTGCCATGACGAAGAAGTCCAAATCCAAGCCCATGACTCAGATCCTGGAGCGCCTTTGTAAGTTTGACTACATCAATGTGGTCATCTTTCCTGAGGAGGTGATCCTGGAAGAACCTGTGGAGAAGTGGCCTCTGTGCGACTGCCTCATCTCCTTCCACTCCAAAGGTGAGTTAAAAACATCCTGTTGCGTGAGGGGAAACAGTGACAGGGATATTAATGCCTCAGAGAGGTGTGAACGATTTAGTAGCTTCACCAACTACACCCACCTAAAGTGGGTACTCAAACATATATATAGAGTAAGCCATGTCCTGCTAATCCTTCAGATGAATTCTCAGCGGCTTTAAGCTGTTCACATAAACCCCTCGTGTCCTGCAATTGCATCGTGTTTAGCCATAAATAACAGTCCAGTGGGAATAATTGAAAAAATCATCCACAATCTTGCTTCAGATCCTAACTGATAGTAATTTATCTGCAAAACTGGGAAAAATGTTAGCAGTCTCAAGTATTATTAATGTAATAGTAATAAATAATCTGCATCTGTTAATTAAATGTTCTCGTAAGAAATATGAGTACCCAAAAGCCTTACTGTAATTCAGAGAGTTGGCCAGCTTTGTGTCAGGTTGTCTGGCAGCGAGCAGCACCAGTTTATGGGAATGTGTCAATGGAAACAAAGATCACTGTGAGATTGGAAACATCTGTTTGAGGCTTGCAATTCATTTTATTTCTCAGCTGACAAGTGTGCTTTACATTAGGCAGAGCTGGATGAACGAGGTCAGTGCACCTCCATGTATTCACAGTATGAGTTAATCTCATGAGGCTGTTTTTCCATTCTATTTTTAAACGAATGAGATTTTTGGATTGTTTCTCTGACCGTGGGAACATGATATGACTCCTGTGTTATTATTATTATTATTATTATTATTATTATTATTATTATTATTATTGGCAAGCTGAAAGAAAAAACAGTTCTCCAAAATACTTTCCCGACATTTGTCGGGCTCTCGTGCACACCAATATGGCAAATATTTGTTTGAGTGGTATGCAGGATATCTTATGCGAGATATCCACTTGTCACATATAATATGTGTCAGTACCTTTACTAGTAATTAGCCAGCTGTATTTAAGTAACCTTCAGTAACCTAACACAATGCTCCAAGGGGCACTAAGGTGGAGGCTCAGTTACGGTAAAGTGAATAATACAACACTGTGTAGCCCTTTATTCTAGCTCACAGACCTCATTACATGCTGAGTAAATATAGACTCAGTCACTATTGTGTCAAAGACTCAGACAACAGAATAGCAAATCGGAGATGGATCTACATGAGAATCATGCACTGATACTGTCTGGCTGTTGAGTTTTTATTCATGGCGTGATTCATTTTCAGGTTTCCCTCTGGATAAAGCTGTGGACTACGCCAAGCTCAGGAATCCACTACTTATCAATGACCTCAACATGCAGTATTTCATACAGGACAGGTATGGTTGAATCAGACACACAGGACTATCAAAAAATAAAAAGTTTTACCAGCTAGTTTTAAAATTATGCTCTCTTACAAGATTGAGATGAAGAGGTTCAGTGGCCAACAGAAGAAGCTGAGCTACTTTTTGACAGCTTCAAACTCTAAGATGTACTGTAGAAAGGAACGGAATCATTCAATTCACACACCTTCATGTGGATTCACTGTCTCTCCCTCCCCAGCTTACAGCAGCTGCATCCTTTTATCCAACTCAGCCTGTTTGCAACTTGCAGGTTTTCACATGATGGGAATGAAAATGACATAATTGCTATTTTCACTTATATACCTTCTTGCTGTTTTACTGCCCAACCCTAATAACATACACACACAGACTCATTATGTTTTGCTCATTGGGGGCTCTTTATAATGCCGTTTCCTGTCAGGAGGGAAGTGTACCGGATTCTACGGGAAGAGGGCATTGACCTACCTCGTTACGCTGTATTAAACCGAGACCCCGACAACCCTGAAGGTTAGTAAGAGGTTTAAGTTGGTGTTAAATAACTATGCTTATATAAAAGTCTCTGATGATATGATAACAAACCAAAACAACGTCACCTATTCCATGAAAAATGTATTTAATCACATGACACGTGACATATGGCAGCATACCAGTACATCAAGAACTTTATAATGTATTCATATTTTTCCAGTGGCTGTAGCAGAGTCTGCTTCCTCCTTTAAATATAAAATATAAACTGTGATTATAAATATTTAAACAACAACATTACAAAGCTGTTTATTTATTATTTATGTTTTGGCCAGATGCCTTTTTGAAATTAAAAAATGTGTCTGAGTACACGTGGTTAAATAAAGCACATGAATATTTAATGGATTATTCTTTGAGTGCATGTGAAAGACACAGTGGGTGTGATGCTTACTGTTGTGGTAAACACGTATGTTTCCTTTGTCTTTAGCATCATTTGTTGCTTTAGCTTTCTCAGTAAACTGAAGTCTTACCCTGTGCAGAGTGTAACCTGGTGGAGGGGGAGGACCATGTTGAGGTGAACGGGGAGGTGTTTCCTAAACCCTTTGTGGAGAAACCCGTGTGTGCCGAGGACCATAACGTCTACATATATTACCCAACATCTGCTGGAGGGGGCAGCCAAAGACTCTTCAGAAAGGTAGCTGTCTCCCGAGCAACACGGGGGAACTTCTGTCATCGGCAGATGCTCTCACCCAGAGATACTCACAAGGAAGCAGGAAGTTGTTTAAGGCCACAGTGCTCATAAACTTTGCCATTCATCCACAATTATGAGCTTAATATGTTGAAAGAGTTACTGTCCCAACATGTCGGTGAATGTTATTTTCATACGAGACACTTGGATGGGTCACACTGACAGGGTGTGTGGCTGCTGCAGGATTAAACCTGTTGAACAGTACAGTAAAGACATCAGTGACTCTAAGTACTGTTAGGAAACTGCATAGATGGAGTGGATGTTGGCTAATGAAATGAAATGAGGTTTTTATTTACAGGTTTGTCGTGCCTTTGTATTCACCTCCTTTGTCTCTCTGCCTCTTTGCTGTAGATAGGGAGTCGGAGCAGTGTGTACTCCCCAGAAAGCAGTGTACGGAAGACTGGATCCTACATATATGAAGAGTTCATGCCCACAGATGGTACTGATGTGAAGGTACATGTGGTCATTGATGGGTGACGATATTTAACAGCTTGAACAGATCTGAGTCATGCAGTTGTCCCATTCGTAAGATACAGAATTCATCATCATCTGCACATCTGTCTCTGTTTCTTCTCCTTTGTGTGTATTGTGTTGTTTCAGGTTTACACAGTTGGTATAGACTACGCCCATGCGGAGGCCCGGAAATCTCCTGCCCTGGATGGAAAGGTAGAGAGGGACAGTGAGGGGAAGGAGATCCGCTACCCTGTCATGCTGACCTCCATGGAGAAGCTAGTGGCCCGCAAGGTCTGCCTGGCCTTCAAGGTAAATGTAGTCATCATACAGAGGATGTAGTGCAGCATAAAGTGAAGAAACCTGCATTTATTTTCAATAAATTTCATTTATTTTAATTTTTTAGGGCCTGTGGTCCTTCCCTTATGCTTTTTTTATTGCTGCCTAATCCATTAGTGGTCAAACCTTTTATGCACCTTTTTATGCACAGTAGTCTATTTGAAGCTAACACAAATGTTGCAGCAGTTTGTGATTATCTGCTTGTAACCTTAAATCCTTGTTCTATCAGCTCATTAAACATATTTTAGAGCAGAGAGAAAATGTGTTTAAACCAACAACTCTAAAGATTTCAGTGTTTTTATTTGCAAACTAAATACAATATTTCCTCACACAAATATAAATATATTTTCTAAAGCCTGCTACCATGAGAGTTATACAGTGTTGTAATCAGCAAACATAAAGGAAAGGAAGGGGAGCTCTCCATTAACACCCAGAACTCGTTATGGATGTCTCAGAGAATTCAGAAATGACACAGGAACCAAATGAAGCGAGAATGTCTGAAGCATGAGTCACAGAAAATCAATAAATCATACATTCTTTGTACAGCTCTTAATAATATTATTACTTTGAACAAAGGGAAGTGAGATTTTCATTGATTCATGGTGCTTGAAATGGTGCTTACTTATTAAAAAATACCTAAACCTCATAATTTCAGAATTTGTTTCTATGTTCTTTCTTTAATAATCATCATCATCTGTAATAAAAACAGTGTTTTAAGATTATTTCCCTGCACACATTGTGTCTCTGTGTGATTTTTAGCAAACAGTGTGTGGATTTGACCTGCTCAGAGCTAACGGCCACTCCTTCGTCTGCGATGTGAACGGCTTCAGCTTCGTCAAAAACTCCATGAAGTACTACGACGACTGTGCCAAAGTGCTGGGGTACGTGATGTCAGCGTACACACTTTGAAACATCGTACTGATGCACAGACAGGCTCAGTTTGACACTGGCATACACTTGCAATTTCTTTCTTTCTTTAACCACAAGAACAAGTACAAATACAGTGTGTGCATAAAACTGTTTACTTGTAGTAGCCAGTGACACCGGTCTTGACACAGTATCTTTTAAAACCAAAGCCTTCAGGAAACAAAAACATATGTACGGCTCTAATTTATGACGTGGTCATGTCTCCTGGGCCTGTTGATGAATGAAGACGTCTGTGGTACTTATTTGCATTTTTTGCATGTACATATTGCCTTGAAGCTCTTGTATCATAATTTATAGACAGCTGGGAGGATCCTGTCACCAGATTTACATCTTAGTTTCTTTCTAATTTATCACCGCTCGCTCCAGGCAAAGTAACTGAAGCTTTACGGCTAAAGACAAAAAAAAGAAACAGAAAATGCAGCTTCTCTCCACGAATTGTTACCAACATGAACAGTTCCTCAGGGTGTGATACTCAGGTAGCATGCAGTACATACAGTAGTGTACAAGTTCACAAAATAGGTTAACATAAATATTAATAATATATAAGCTGATATCAATGCTCGTGGTGCTTAATGCCTTTAAATGTTACTTTTCTTTGCCTTACCAGAAACATGGTGATGAGGGAGTTAGCGCCCCAGTTCCACATCCCCTGGTCCATCCCAATGGAAGCTGAAGACATCCCCATCGTCCCAACAACCTCAGGAACCATGTACGTACTGCCAAACAAGATTTGGTGTTCAGGTGTCATGGAAAACTCCTGGAAAATATGTTGATGAGCATGTCAGTGATAAGAGCAAAGCGTATTGAGCAGTGTTTGTTTTATAGTTTGATAATGGTGTATAGATTGTCCAGATGATGGAATAACAGAGTTCCTGCTGTCATTACATTTTGTCCTGTCCATTCCTCCACCTCATTCAGGATGGAGCTGCGCTGTGTTATTGCCATCATCCGTCACGGAGACCGCACACCAAAGCAAAAGATGAAAATGGAGGTCCGACATCCTCTGTAAGTTTCTTGGATTCTGCATTTAAGGCGTCCCTTCCTCTTTCTGTCAGCATGCTTTGAAATATTTGGTATAATGTACAGTAACAACATTGTGCAGTTCATCTCATCCAAGACGATTATGGTACACAAACACATTAATACTTTATATGCTTGCTCTCTCTGTTTCTGTTTGTTCAGGAATATTTGTCAGAATATTTCAGCATAAACTGCCTTCCCATCTCTGCTGCAATTTAATGGAATAAAAGCAAACCAGCCTGTCAAATCAACATGTCAAAAAGATATCGCCCTGATCCAGTGTGACTGTATCTCTTCATCTTGTTTTGCTTTGTTTGTCTTGGACAGATTCTTTGAGTTGTTTGACAAGTACGGAGGCTACAAGTCAGGAAAGCTAAAGCTGAAGAAGCCAAAGCAGCTCCAGGTGACGGGCCCTTCTTGATCTTTCACTGTTCCCACGCACCTTCGCCTCTGCCTGTTTATTTGTGTTTATTAATATATATGTAGATTATAACTGAATCCTTTTAAGAATAATGAAGTTCTGTTTACATATATCAGGCTCTATAATTATGATGTATCACAAAACATCATTGTTTTGTTGTCTGAATGTTTATACTTGGCTGTCTAAATCTGCTCACACTCTGTATTCATCCTGTCACTGTATCATCTCTGACTGAAGCTGCAGTCCTCACTATCAGTCTTGTCTTTGACGTGGTTATTCAGTCGGGGCATTTGCGGAGGTTCCAGTGCGTGTTTAGTCTGCCAAGTGCAATTTAAGATAAGAGTCAAATTGAGAACTGCCGCTGTGTTTCCAGGAAGTGCTAGATATTGCTCGCCTGCTGCTGGTCGAACTGGGCCAGCACAACGACTGCGAGATTGAGGAAAAGAAATCTAAACTGGAGCAACTCAAGACTGTCCTGGAGATGTGAGTGACATCTTACATCACAAGTCCCTAGCCAAACACACAACATCAGTCATCCCTCCCCTGTTTCCTGCCACCATCATTCATCATCAGTCACCCACTCTCAACTAGGATTCAGTCATTTCTTTTGTCTCATACTCACAGACACATGTTGACCTTGATTCGCTCCCTCCCTCTTGAGTCTCTAACTTTGCTTTATCTTTTTCTTCCCTCCTCTGTCTCTTTTTTTCCTGCCCACCCAATCCCTCCTTCTTTCTCTCCAAAAGGGAATCCAGCTTGAATGACATTCAGTACGCACCCTCTCCCTTCTCACTTTAAAGGATGAGGTTTTACCACCCTCCTTTACTTTAGTGTACTTAGACTGTGTACATAATATTAGGAACACCTTTTCTTTAACTCACACAGACCAGGACTAACGTAGGTGAAAGATAGGACTTCAGTTTTTTATCCATTTCACCTATTCAAAGTCTAGATGAGGTATAAACAGGGCAAAGAGAGTTTACAGTAGAAATAGTCTTATTCAAGATTAGATATTTGAAGTATTTGGAAGGTATCCCTAATATTTTGTACACCGAGTGTATCATTTTCATTAACATCCATTCATTTTTTTTAGCCATTAACTCTAGACACATACACAGTCAAATGTCGATGATGATTTCACTGTGTTTCCGTGTGTGTAAATCAGTGTGTGCTGTGTGCATGAAGTTCTTATCACATATCAAGTGAAATCTCCTAATGTCTTCCTTCCTCCTGCCTCATTTTAGTGTTGATGCCACAGATATTGGAGTACAACAACAAAATAATGTGGAAGTCTGAGATCATTTGCAAGAAATGCAACATTCAAAACAGCAGGAGAAAAATATTCCCAGGTTCTAAAGTCAATAAATATAATAAAGAGGCCCTGTTTTCATAAAGCAGGGTTTGTGCTGAAATTACAACTAAATTTATGTCACTCTGTTGCCACCTCACACACTGCAGTAGTGATTCAGCCCACAGTGTGCCCACTTCAAATAAGCTGTAACAGTTTGTGAATTTCAAACAAACACCTACACTGCAAAATCTGTTGAAGACATCTGTCAGAACTTAAAAGGCTTTTACAAACACAGACATGAGATGAAATAGATTTACCACATGAAATCTAGTTTAAACCTGCAAGATCTGATCCTTGAATCTACCTGCTGGCAGCAGAAACAAGGCGTGGACAGATTATCACCTTTCATTTTGAATATGGCAAACAAATCAGCAACGGTTCCATATTCACTCATCCACAAATTAACATCATTCATTCATTTGTAATTCGTGTTTCTGGCCACTACATGAATGTAAATATAATATTTCTACTGCTTCTCCTCTGTTTTGGTCTTCACCCATGTCTGACCACCAATCACCACTAGCTATTTAACTGTATAAATTTGGGCAACTGCCCAGGAGCCCCAAATTTACTCAGGGCATTTAATCCAAATTCATCAACCTGTAATTACTAATTTTATTTATTCATTTTTTGTCAGATTTTGTGAGCAAACAGTTTCCTTATTTACAAACCCAGCAGTCACAGAGCAGCATTATTATTTCCACTTTTAGCTCCATCTTTTAGCTCTACGTTTAGGCTCCACCCTTTAGCTGCTAATTGTTTACCAGCTAGCCACTAACTTTGTCAGCTTGTCTTGCCTGGGCAGGTGGTGTCAGTGGGTTTATCAGAGCCTTTATTTTGTTGCTATTTTTTCTAAAAACAAATGCCTGATGTAGCTGAAAGCAGCACTGGTGAGAGTGTTGAACCAAAAACAGTAAAGCTGCAGGCCGTGAAACCAAAACAATGAGCTAAAAGAGGCTAAAACTGTCACTGAAAGTGACACTTTTCATATACAAGAGCTATTAAAAAAAATTGTAGCTACTATAAGGTCTTACAACATAGACTGTATATAAAAAATATAAAATGACTAATAATACATGCTTGTATTCGAGAGCATGAGAGTGCGTTAACCCGTTTATTGGTGGTTAGGTGGTCTCTCTGTGAACTGTAAAAACACAATAGTTGTTCATACGTCTCAGTTCTAAGGTTATCAGAAGAAATTCTCTGGTCCAATCAGGCTGGTTTTTATAGTAACCCAAACAGACCGCCCTGACGCAGTAATCCCAAACCTTTGATGCAAACAAATACCAAGAATACTCCAGTATTCCACTCCAGCAAGTGCGCTGTGCAATGATGTCTCGTCGACAGCTGGTCACATTCTCTGGCTTCCTGCCAGAGTCACTTATCCTTGGTTCAGGTCCGTCATCTCGTGTCTCTTTGAGGTATCCGCTCAGCTGCCTGTCCTATTAGAGAACACAGTGCGTTTAGTCTGCAGAATGTGCCAAATTCTTGCTGAAGCACATCGTGCGGAACAAGTGGGGGCTCCTGATATGTGTTTGATGTGTGACTTTTAAAGGTGGGATAGGAGATTTTTTTTTCTGGAGCATTTTTTACCATATTGCTTGAAAACCTCTTCACGACACCATAAGAGCCAGTAAAATAGAAGGTTTGTCAAAAAAAAACGAAATATTTTAGTCCAGTCTAGAGGGCGAAATCATGGGAAAACACCGTCCAATCACGTTGATGGGGCTGCTCATTATGATTGGATTCTGACACGTCCATCAAACTTTGTTCACCCATCATTGAAACCCTTCCATTACTCTGAAGGTGTGGTAGAAAAGGCATGGGTGTGTATTTTCCAAATGTAGCTAGCTGGAACCGTTTTCCCAACATCTCCTACGCCACCTTTAAGTTAACACTGTGATTAAAATCAACATTGATTTTGACTTTACGCCACTTTAAAAGTCACACACACTTTGACTTTCCCTTTTTTCTTTTGCCTGCATATATGTATGCAATTACACACAGAAATCAAACTTGGAGATCCACTACTGGCATAAAGTCCATACTGAGTGACTGAATTATCATTAAATCATTTTCTAATGCTGGTACTCAGTTGTGTGTATAATCAGTGTGTCAGATTTAAAAACAGTTGTTTTCTCTCTCTTCTCCTTTAGGTTTTATTTTGAAATGGTTATGGAATAGAAGTCAGACGTGTGCTGTTTAATATTTAAACAAAATGTTTTCTATGCGTGTGTTCTCACTGTGTGTCTGTATGTCCATGTGCATATCAAAATTTGGTGTGTGTGTGTGTGTGTGTGTGTCTTCTGTCTCTCCAGGTATGGTCATTTCTCAGGTATCAACAGGAAAGTCCAGCTGACCTACCTGCGTAACGGCCAGCCGAAAGCCTCAAGCGAAGAAGAAGGTACAAACTTGGGGGTAGGGAGAGGGTTTGAAAACAAGTGTGATAATAGAGGGCCCCAAAGCAGGTTCATCTCGCTATGCCCACCAGTAAATAACAAGAAGACATTCAGTTTATGGGTTTCTTATTTTCAAATACAGCAAGCAACCGGACAACATCTCAGTTTTTCCTATGCAGACCATTATTATACGAAGATTATGTTATCAATAAAACATGCTGCTGTTTTTCAGATTCGAAGAAGGATGGGCCGTCTCTGCTGCTCGTGTTGAAGTGGGGCGGGGAGCTGACGCCTGCAGGCCGGGTTCAGGCTGAAGAACTGGGCAGGGCTTTTCGCTGCATGTACCCTGGAGGCCAAGGTACCCACTGGACACCTACTCACACTCTCACTAGCTAATAGACGTACTTAGACAGGATTTTCCACTTTGGCTCTCACTTGAAATTAACTTCTCTAATGGTGTTTCTTCTTGTCTCAGAAGATGTTTGTGTTTGGGCTGCTATAAGAAAAAAAACAGCTTTAAACCACCATGCACTGCAAAAATATGGAATAACATGGAGAGAATTTAATACATTCTGGTGGATTCACATGTATTTTCCCTTAAATAAATGGATCAAAGTACCTGGCATTTACTCTAACAAATTCAGCTCAAGGCGTTTTGTGGGCAAACATTCCTACTGAAACTAGCTAGACATTCCTAAATGCATAAACATTATAAATAGGGGTGCAACAATACATCTATCTGTATTGAACTGTACTACAGTGGTGTCAGTTCAGTACGCACTACGGATTGAACAATACGCAATTTTATATTTGTTTTATCAACTTCTGACTTTGTGCTCTGGCGTAGCGTTTCAGAAGTTAACATTTAGCCCGCCAGACTTTGTTTACTTGCACAGATTAGTTTAGTTTTTGTCTATTATTATGACTGGCAGTTAGCACGCGGTATTTTATTTTGAAAATCTGTTGGATTCTCTTTGCTTTTTCTTTGCCTGGCTTCCGCCTGCTCGAGGTGGTCTGTGTAAATTAACGCATGCTGCTCGCTGAAATTGAAGATCCTCCACCATCCTTTTGGCGCTTGGAACTACTTTGGTTTTCGTATTGAGTATGACCCTGAAATTTAATTTAAAAACTGTGCTTTTGAATTGAAACAAATGTTGGTAATTATAAAAGGTCATTTTTTACCCAGTCAAGTGGGCAAGTTATACCTGCACAGCTGTCTGTTCTCCCATGTGTTTTTCTTCATTAATGTTTTCGCAGCCTTGTGTTTAGTCAGTCCAACATTAACACTGCATTGCTGACAGACAATGTGTCAAAGAAGGTGGAGAGGGTTGTTTTAGTTGACAAGCCGGATTTTCAAGCCAACCGCAGCCTTTCGTAGCTGTTTTCACAATTGTTGCCTTCACTTAAACTCATACACCAGTAGATTGATAAATTATTCTTATTTTTATCAATAAAGCAGTGTAACACATTGTAGAATCATTGCCTCATCAGCTCAGTGTAATTCATTTTATATTTTGTTGCCACATGATGGATTTTGTGGACTCTCTGCTGGACTTACATATAGAATGAAACAAAGAAGCCACTGATGGTCACTAAAATTTGCAGACAAGCATGAAGATATTATCAGTAATCACTTGCACAGGTTACTAAAGGGGCATTGAAGCCTTCTTCGACCAGAAAATCTAAAAAATGGGAAGGTGACAAGGTGGAGCCAGGATTGAAGTGAGGTGGGATGAGCGTGTGGCATTCACCCTAAGTCAGTCCTGAAGCCTGAAAGAGCTCTCAGTCATGCCGACATACTGTTTATATGTGTTCTCTTCTGGCCTTATGCTCTTTGAGCCTTAGTTTGGATGAATCGTTGTTGATATCAAGATCCAAAGAAGATCCACATTGGAATTATTCAGCATTACTTGAATGAAAAGATTGACTTTGCCTTTGACAAAATGAATGAATTTCCACTCATACAGTCACTGTTAACTTAGATTGGTCATTAGAGAAACTGCATCTAAATACACTTGTACATTTCACCTAGCAAAACATTTTTAATCAAATCAAATCAAATCAAATTTTATTTGTATAGCCCAAAGTCACAAACACATTTTGCCTCAGAGGGCTTTACAATCTGTAGAGGGGCTGACACCCTCTGTCCTTAGACCCTCGGTTCCAGTGAGGAAAAACTTGCCCACAAAAAACCTTTAACAGGGAAAAAATGTGGAAGAAACCTCAGGAAGAGCCACAGAGGACGGACAGACGTGCAATGGATGTCACATGTACAGAGCAATCAACACAAACATATTGTACAATTACAATGAATGATAACCTAAGGTTCATCTACAGTTTCATGATATATGAACTCCCATGTGCTGATGTGGTATGGATGAAAGCACCACAACAAATGAGTAAGTGGACCTTGAGTTAAGATTGTCTATCACTTTCACATTGGCTTCAACATTCTCATGCTAATGTTGCTGCTTTTGTAGTCAAAGTGATGGCCGTAATGGAAATCAACAGTATCTTTCTTTCGGGAAGTGAAGGACATCAACAGAAATTTGGTTAATGGTATTCAAAGAGTAACTTAACCCAGGCAGCTACATGCCGTCCACACCCTCACTGTGGACAATTGGGTGAAGTTGAGTCGAGTACAGCGGAGTGCACCTAATGACCATATTGGGTGTTGTTCAAAGAGCAAGGGACAGAAATGTAGCCGTGCCACACCACCTGGATCGGCCTAACTAGAGTAAAATCCAGTTAGTAAGTGGACAAACCTGCTCGTTACGCAAAGGTTTCCTTTTCTGAATCACTTTTAACTGAGTAATGCCACTGAGTCATTCATGAGTTACCCTTTCCAGGCTTTCCTTCTTAATGCTTTGTTTTATAGTGCATGAAAAACAACACCTAGACTGCACAGGAAGCACAACTGACAAGTAGATTTGCTGGTTAGAGGCAGTCTGTTCTTTCTTGTTGCTTCTTTTTTAATGAAAAGAAGGCCCTTTTCTCACCTCAACCACTGTTTTCATACTTCTTTCAACACTACAAGTTTTGTCTATTAACTTTGCTCTTTTCTTCTTACCCGTTGTTGCACTGTGTAAACTACTAGCCGGTAACCGCCGGTCCCTTGGCTGTGAGTCCCCTATTGACTTTGGTAAGAGAAGGGTTTCCTGGATATCACTGCTCTTCCCCCTCCTCTCTCATTCTCCGCAGTTTGTCGCTCCGTTCCACTAACGTCTTCTGATCTCTCCTTGATCTCATCATGATTTTGTTTCATTTCACCTGGCGACTAGTCCGGTTTGTCCCACATTGAGATTGCTGTGGATTGTTTTGTGTCATCATTGATGTGTTCCTGAGGTGATCCACCGCAGCGAATGTTGTTTTGGTCACTTACCATACATATGCAGACAGCTAAAGTGACTGCAGTTTGATGCTGTAAGCTAATGCGGATCATCTCACACTAATCCTACTGCATATTGTTCTTTGGATGTTGTTTGATGAAAATCTGGTGGGATTAAAGTCTCCAATAGTCCCAGAACTTTCTTGACAAATGAGGCATGATAAACTGAGGTGATTGTGTAACATAAAGCAATTTGGCTGCACAGTAAAGAAAATGCATGAAACATCAGTGTGATTTGATCTGTAGCGTTGGTATGCATCTACCTCCTCCAGTTACATTAATTGGACTATATTTAGCATGTAAAAGATTTTTATTGTCACTCTTCAAGTAGGTAATCTAAAGTATGATCTCATCTCCAGGGGAGGTGTCTTCAGTAATTTTTTGGGGCTGTCACAACATCATTTCACTTCACATTCACTTCATTTAAACCACAACTTTGAAGTTCACATTTAAGTGAAATGAGTCATGTTAACATGATGTTTAAATCATTTTGAGCACCATGCATTTGAACTGAAAGTGATGTTGTACCTGTGCAAGTGCCGTATCACCTGTGTGTCTATTTTTAATGGAAATTCTTGGGTGCAATCAACACACCATTGTATTATTTTCTATTTTCTTTCAACTGCCTCCCTGACCCAGCTGTTTCTTCACTGAGAAAATGAGCGTACGTTGTGTCTGGGTGCTGTAATGAAGCCAGTTAACTCTGATGCCTCTCTCTGTGTACCCTCTTCCAGGTGATTATGCTGGCTTTCCAGGGTGTGGACTGCTGCGCCTGCACAGCACATACCGCCACGACCTGAAGATCTATGCCTCTGATGAAGGAAGGGTACAGATGACAGCTGCTGCTTTCGCGAAGGTAACCCTGTCTGCATGCTTGAAAGGCTACACCTGTATTTAAGACTTAAGTGTGGACTTCTGATAGATCTCCGGGGAAATAATGTTTTTAGGATGCTTGAGACTTGTTCCTATATTGTTGTTTTGATAAAGCCGTCTGGTTTTGTTTTAGGGTCTCCTGGCTCTAGAAGGGGAGTTGACGCCGATCTTGGTTCAAATGGTGAAGAGTGCCAACATGAACGGACTGCTGGACAGTGATAGCGACTCTCTGACCGACTGCCAGCAGAAGGTGAAGGCCAGGCTGCATGAAATCATGCAGAAGGACCAGGAGTTTACAGAGGATGACTATCAGAAGGTATGTGGCAAACCTGAGATGGTGGTGAAAATTTAAAAATCGCTTGATTTGATAAGGCGCTTGGTGCAATGTCTTGTTTACCTCTAAGCCTCAGCATGTTCAGGTCAAACAGATGAACGTGCTTTTTACGTCTTCACTCTTGAAATATTTCAACCTATTCAAAGGATTGTGAAAATACTCTTGTGTAATTCTCTTTTTTTATTGTGACTGCACATACAATGTAGACAATGTAAACAGAATGGTGTTCATACTAAACCCAGTAGAAGTATAAATGGAGTGTAGCTGCAAAGACAACAAATGTTATGCCTATGTTAGATTAATAATAAAATATAAAATACTATAAAAATATACTTTACCTGTGTAGCACTTTTTATACGAGAAATACAGCTCAAATTGCTTCACATGAAAGACAGTGAACGTACAAACAGGGATAGAATGCCAAAATGAATGGAAAATATAGCACATGATGATCATAGTTAAAATAAAAATAAAGATGAAAATAGAATGCATAATAATAAAGTAAAATTTTAAAGGAGGTGCATAAATCTGAAGCAAAGTGTAGAAAGAGTTTGAGGCCTGTATCAGGACAGTCGTAGCTAGATGAAGGTTAAAGTGAAGAGATGCATATTCAGTTTTCTTTTAAAATGATTTCATGTCAGCAGCTGTATTGATCATTTTAGGGTATCAAGAAAATCATAACACCTCATAATTAGCAAGACTTTTTGATGGTAAACCTCGAAGCTTCTCATGTACACTGGCTGAAATGATAACCTAAATGACAAAATCCAAAACTTGAACTAAATTTATTGGCCTACAAGTCCTTCCAGGCTGAATTCTATGATATGATGTTATATATTCTGTTTCCATTGTGTCCTAGTTGGCACCAACTGGCAGCCCGTCCCTGGTGAACTCCATGAAGGTTATCCAGAATCCAGTCAAAACCTGCGACAAGGTGTATGCCCTCATCCAGAGTCTCACTTCACAGATTCGCAAGAGACTGGAGGACCCCAAGTCTGCAGGTACTGCGAACCATGAAGAAAAAAGATTTACTCTGTGATAGCTGACGTGTTTTGATTGTCTATGAGCGTGTGTGCATGAATCAGGCGGAAACAAAGGTTCAGATGTGTCCGTGTGGGGAAATGTCAGTATATTTTCAGAGACAATTGCCTGTTTGACATTCAGACATTCAGATTTGTTGAAGATCTGAAGATAAGCCATCCTGTGCTTCTCCACAGACCTGCAGCTTTATCACAGTGAGACGTTGGAGCTGATGTTGCAGCGCTGGTCCAAACTGGAGAGAGACTTCCGCATGAAGAATGGACGATATGACATCAGCAAGATCCCGGACATCTACGACTGCATCAAATACGACTCGCAGCACAACGCCTCGCTCGGACTGGAGGACACGCTGGAGCTGTTCAGGCTGTCCCGGGCCCTGGCTGACATAGTCATACCACAGGTTAAAGGGGAACAGTGTCATTTGAGGGTTTCTCAGGCTTAAATCATGTGGAGGAGCAGGGGAATGTCAGGAATGTTAACAGATCGGTCACAGGAGACATTCTAGTCTACACATTTATTACAATAAGTGGTGTTTGAGCATAAAATCAAACTTTATTGATTCCTGCAGCAATTAAAATGTTCAGCATTGGAAAATTCTAAACACACTGTAAGCAATGAAACACATTTCTTAGGAAAGTTAATTTGGTGTGCCACAGCATAAATTTGGAGCTTAGGAATTTAAATTAAAGGCCTTCATGCATGAACGTGGGACTTTTTAATCTGCATTCTTTTGAGAGATACTCACATGTCCAGCCTGTTTACCTGCCTTCTGCCCCAAAATATGCTGAGATAAGCCTCCATTTGACCATGAATAAGTAGATTAAGTGGATCAAAGTGTTTAAACGGCTTTTTTCCCTTTCATATCAGGAGTATGGCATCAGCAAAGCAGAGAAACTGGACATCGCTCAGGCTTACTGTGTTCCTCTAATGAAGAAAATCCAGCTGGACCTGCAGAGGACCCACGAGGACGAGTCTGTCAACAAGCTGCACCCCCTGTGAGAATACGAGCACATGCAAACATGTTTACATGTACACTATACAGTATGCGTATATATATACACAGTATGTATATGGAAGTTGCTGTGTCGACTCTTAAACTTTGTGTCATTTCCTGTCCCCGGGTGTTCAGATATTCCCGTGGCGTGATGTCTCCAGGTCGTCATGTTCGCACACGTCTCTACTTCACCAGCGAGAGTCACGTTCACTCCCTGCTCAGCATCTTCCGCTACGGAGGACTGCTGAATGTACGCTCTGATTTTAACGTCTCTGACAACCTGTTCATTCTTTCTGTAACTCCTCATGGTGATTTGACCACAATAAGAGGAGATCTTGATACGTTATTACCTCATTTTTGACCTCTTGTTTCATGTTGGTGTCCTTGTCAGGTTTTTGGTTTCATATGTGTGTTCGTCCCTCATCCTTTTTATGTGTGTGTGTGTGTAGGAGGAGAAGGACTGGCAGTGGAAACAGGCAATGGACTACCTGAGTGCTGTGACTGAACTCAACTACATGACACAGATAGTTATTATGTTGTATGAAGACAACGATAAGGTCATAACTGCATTACCTCTCATTTGTATTCTGTCAGCCTCAGCACTGCATTCTAATGTACAATTATATATTGTTGTGGTGTGCAGGACCCCTCCTCAGAGGAGCGTTTCCATGTTGAGCTTCACTTCAGCCCAGGAGTCAAAGGGTGTGAAGATGAGGAGAACATACCACTTGGCTTTGGCTTCCGACCAGCATCCTCAGAGGTGTGTGAACGTGTGCTAGCTTTGTGCATTTCTGTTTTTTTCAAAGTGTTTGTGAGACGTTTACAAATCCAGACACAATCATTATATTCAAAAAGACAAAAAAAAACATATTGTTGAATGACCTCCAGATTTCCTCCAGGTTATATCTCTGTTACACATTCAACAAGATGTACTGTACAACATTGATGCAGTCAGTCTGCAGAACAGTTTTGCTCCAGCAACAGCTTTATTCAGCAGAATATGTGTACTTTTTTTAGAACTTTATCTTGAATTAGATGAATGATTTAGTCAGTCATCTCTATATTTTAGTGTTTATCGGGGTAAAGATAAAGTTTGCAGTGTCTGCTTGTTGAGTTGAGCTCTCCAGGCCTCCTAAGTTGGTTAACTGTTCATTTGAATCGCCGTCAGTTGAGAGTTTGTCTCATCTTCTCTCTGCTTACATGCACACAAAGTTTGACAGTGTTATATTCAGAGGTTGTCAACTCAGGGAGTATCTAACGATTACCCTGTGCTGGTGCAGCTACTCATCAGTGGAAGTGTCCTGTCTGTCTAAACAGTGATGGTCAAGAATTCATAGTTTGCCCCAACTACAAAACTGAAATTTCTCAAACTCCTCTAACTGAATTACTCTCAAACTGATTCATTGCATATCAGCTTTTTCCAACTAGTGTTATTATATTGCTGTTTGAAAATACTAGTGTCAATCAACCCTCTAAAAATGTGTTTTGGAACATTTTCTGTGAGAGTTTTCATTTTAGTGAGGACAAACTGAAACTGACATCAAAACAACTTTGCACATTATGTTCATAATATTCTGTTGTGGAGACTTTCTTTGTTGACAAATAAATATTTGTTGTTGAATTAAATCAGTTAAGGTCATGTTTCATTCAGTATGTCAAGTAGACGGCTCAGGTCTACCTGTACACATCTTCTATGGATGAGAATGTCAGTCATTTTCTTCTTTTGTTGTCTGACCAATCAGAATCAAGACAAAAAGCCCAATCAGGGCAGCCTGGAGGATCTCTCCCAGGACCAGCCGGATCAGGCACTTCCTGTCTCTGAGCCGATCAACATCCAGCGAAGGTCCCCGATGATCCGAAACCGCAAGACGGGCTCCATGGAGGTAACGACTATAATGTAGAGCAGTGAGCAATGATAGAAGCAGAGTGGGTGCTTTGTTTTTATTTTTACACACACTGGTTTAGTCTCTCTTCAGTGCTGTCTGCTACATTAACAGTGTTTTGGTTTTGTCAATGGGAGACATCAAGTCCCTGATTTACAGTAGCAGCCTGTCTCAGTCTTAACCCCTGGTCTCCATGGCCCCACTCAGGTCCTCTCTGAGACCTCTCCCACCCAGTCCTCCAAAGGCTCCACATCCCACCGACTCTTCCCCTCGTGTTCACGCCAGTCTCCTGAGATCAAACCAACCAGTGGCCTAGGTGGGCACCTTGTGTGTGTGTGTGTGTGTGTGTGTGTGTGTGTGTGTGTGTGTGTGTGTGTTTTCTGTACCTGTGTGTGTGTGTGTGTGTGTGTGTGTGTGTGTGTGTGTGTTTTCTGTACATGTGTGTTTTTTGTACGTGTGAGCAGGGGTAGTGAGAGAGAGCAAGACAGTTTGTTCCAACAGACACACTGACCTCACAACACATTTATCTCCAGCTGTCACTGATCCTCCCCTCATCACAAGCTCTGGCTTCTCCTCTCCTCACCCTCACACCTTTTCATATCTCTCTTTGTCTCTCCCTTTATTTCTTTGTCTGTTTTTCTTTCCCCCCTTTTCTTTCCATCACACCCCTCCTCTCTTTTCCTCTTCTGGATGGTCACATAGCTTCCACCCCGGCTTAGCTTAGCAGCAGCTAAACAGGATCAGACTCCAAACTATGTAGGCAAGAGGTCAGTGGAGAGTTGCATTCAGAGAGAACTGCAGGAGCTCTGGTGTCACGTAGTGTTCAGAGACATAACCATACCCATGCTAGGTGATAAAGTGACAACATAAGGAACTTATGCATGCATAGGTGTTCCTGTTGCTTATTTCTGAGGTCTTTGCAGGAAACCAAGCAGACTTCTGAACATCAAAGTCAATCATTAGACTCTGTTCACTGATGGTTTATTGTCACTGATGACTGAGAGATAATGAGATAGTAAGTACTGTAAGACCAGACAGCAGCTGTGAGAAGTGCCTCCTTTGCTTCCTGGCACAATAACATGCATCGAGAGCCGAGTCAAACTCAAGAATTTTACTCAACATAGTCTGTCGTATGAAACACTGACAGTTGTGATACATTTACATAGGTTGTAATATGGTTTTAATCGTAACATTATACAAATATGTTAGATGTCTGTATACATTCCCACTGTTGGGGTGCCCTGGTAAATCTCATGGTTTAGTGTCCTTCCAGTGATTCTATCTTGTGGCCCTTTGCTGAGTGTCCTCCCTGCTCTCTGTATCCCCTTACCGGTCTCTCTCAAGCTGTCACTATCTCATAAAAGCTAAAAAAAATAAAAAGACATTTACAACATTGTATTTGAAATAAATGATAAGCTCATGCACACAGTGAGAAGCTTTATAACAGGACCACCTGATGTGCCCATTAGGAATTGATTTCTAGAGCACTTTACAAAACACTACCCAGCAGGATGAATAACAAGCAAATGAGCTGATTGTGAAAACTGAGGAATATTCATTTCTTACAATTGCAGGAAATGTCATTTAACAATTGCTCTTCCATGAAAAGTTGAAGTAGTGTATGTTATTTAAAGTCTCTATCCTAATACAGGCAGGTACAAAGGCTCTCATCTCATCAGGCCGTCCTTATATATTTCTCAGCAGCTTTATGGTACGATACATACACCAGTCTAATTCAGTTTTTATTGCTGTTACACAAGCTCAAACAAAACATGGAAGGTGAAATCTATATATCACCAAGTATGGTCTTGGGGCTCGTCCTCCTGTACAACCCAATTTGGTGTTAAAAAGCCTAAAATGTTCCAAATCATTTCTATCGGACCTCTCTCCTAAACTGAATTAACCCTAAAGAATCCGTGAAGGACTCTGGTTTTGTTGTGTGTACAGTTTCCATGTAACCTCCAACAACCTGCTAACACGGTGACACTCACACCTGCATGAAAGCCGGCCATCTAAATCAAGACGTGCGGAGAAACCCATGAGTGTGAGAAATAGGAGTGGAGTCACTTTGTGGAAACAATTTCTACCACGTGTGCTTCAGTTTCAAACCCACCCAGCTACAATAAACTACTTCAGCTCATTTCCTTTGACCTAAAAGGCACAATTACACAAATTGATATATGGCCAAGAGAAAGGAAGTCAATTGTAAGTCCCTTCCGTTGTGAAAAAGTGTAAGAGTGAGTCGGTTAAAGTGCAGTGTGGGTGCAGTACAACTTCTCCCTATATGTGTTAATGAACCCATCACTCAGTGCTTAATTATCACAAGTATGAAAGCAGCAGTTGGTTCCGTGACATCAAATGAGCCTCATCTAAATGTCCTCTGGGTATTCTCCGACTGTAACCTGTCTGTTCGTTATGTATGGTAAGTGAGAGGCCGCTGGGTGAACCTTCATTATTCATCACAACAACAGTGACTGCAGAGGTCACAGACAACAGCAGCATGTGTCAGGGACAGCCTCTGTTAGCAAGCTGCTTTTCATACCTTCACACTGTTTTTAGAACAAAGAAATGAGGCGCAGACATCAGCACCTTTTCAATTATTTCTATTTTTATCTCTGCAGATTCAAAGATTAGATATTATTTCTGTCTATTTCCACAAACTGAATATTGATTTAATATATGAGAATCTCACCAATAACTGCAACCTCAGAGGGTTTGTGCACAGCAGGGGTCTGAAACAGTCCCATTCCAGCTTTTTTTTTCTTCATACAAAACACACACATTCTGTCTGCACTTACACACTTAGTCTGGTTTACGCATTTTACACATGCACAGGTTTTATAGTTGCACTCTCTGTTGTGAAAACCTTGTAGCTTGCATGTCAACAAACGGTCTACAGATTATCCATGAAACTCTTTTTTGCACAGCTGAAGTTAAAGATCCAACAGTAGTTACATGGTTTTCACACAGGTGTACATTCTTTGAAATGTACACACACTCATGCCAGATTCTCCTCATAGCATCAGTTTGTTATGAATAATGGCATGGCGTGTATTCAAAAACTAATACTCACCCAGCACCACCTCCCCCTTCCCCACCCCGGCTCCTCCTCACACAGGCTCGCTCTGCTCTGGCCTCTTCAGCGCCTCCGCCCTCGGGGTGTCCTGTAGCGCCCCCAACTTGCGGGACTACGTCCGCACCCACCACCTCCTCCACCGAAAACCACCTCTGTCCCCCGGCAGTCTGCCGTGCCAGGTTGGCATGTTTGGTACGTTCACTCCGCTGTCTGTCCTGCTCCACATGGCGGGTCTTTTCATCTCCATCACCTTTGAGGAGGTCTCCAAACTCTCTCTCTGCCTTTTTAGAATATCTTCTTTTTTCTTTTTCTACGTTTTATTCCTTAAGCTTCAGATTCTTTAATTTTTGGGACCTTTTTAATATTTGCCACTTTTTATTATTATTATTTTTTATCAGAGCTGCCTTCTTTCTTCTGCCACCAGAGCAAACCTGTAATGTCTATCTGTTGCATCACATACTGTACCTTGACTGATTTATTTTGCTGTGTGCATGATAAGGGCACTGATTTGATTGCAGGGTGATTGGTTGTGCAGCACATGCTGAGCATGCAACCTTACATTGGACTGTGTGATATAACGCAGCTATCAGTGATCAATGTTCCTCCAGATCGGCATGTCCACTCACTGATTACACCGCTGTCTGCTTGGGTTCGAATATGTTCAAACGTCCTTCCCCTCCCTCTCTCTGTGCATGTTTTGCAGTTCGTACCATATCCTCTGGCAGGGAATTTAATTTCAAGTAGTTTTTCTGTCTGGAAGCCAGAATGTCTGGCTTTTAATCACACTTAATGCATTAATCATAATTTACGGTGATTTTTACATAAAACAAAACTCAGCCTGTTATTTGGAACAGATGTACTTCCAAGACTCAATAATCCACCTTTAAATAATCTCCAGTCACATTCTCCCTCCCCACCCTGTTCCCTCAGCCTCATGTTGGTATGGTGAGTACAAGCAAGCTGTTTTCACAGCCACCAGGGGTCCTTACAGCAGGATAAATTATCCCAAACATCTGGATTGAATATCATTCTCATGGTCACAGCTGCTTTAGTTACATAAGTTTGTTTTGAGTCTGACACAGTTGTGGTTAAGGCGGCAGATGAGTTGATTAGAAAATTGTATGCGTGCATATGGATTTTCCCACTGCGGGTTTCAACGCAGGAAGCTGAGCTGTTCAGTTTATCCACCGGGTGTCACTCTGACTGCAAGGCTCCACACTGCCAGGAGCAAACCGACGCTCCACTTTCTCAATTCTGTTACATCATGTTATTGTGTCTGAGAGACAGGTGAGGCTTCGGACTGACGTCAGTGCTGGTAAGGGGATGAGAGGCCTGCATCAGGACAACATATTAACATTTACTGGAAATGTGAAAAGAGTGAAGAGCTGGTTTGCTTGAAGCCCCATCAAATAAGTTCATCAAAACCACTCGTCATGTTCGAATGTGTTCTTTTGAACTTGATTTAGTTTAACACTGTTAATTATACAGTATAACCATGGATGTTATTGCCTGTTATTTAGTAACCCTGAAAAAGACACCTGTCCTCAATATCTTCTTTCTTCATCAGGTTCAGTTTGAAATGCCACAATAGCTGGTTACCATTTATTCATTAAGCACAATGGAAATATGTCCCCTCAGCTCTGCAGAGCATTATAGTGTTTTTAAGCTCATTGTTTGGATACCAGTCTTCTCATCAAAACTCTCAGCAAGAAAGCCAGTAAGTGTATTTCCCAATCGTTGAACTATTCCGTTAAAGCTAAAGTCATCACTAGCCAAGGAAAGGAGAAAAAACAGATTCACAGATAGTTTCCTGTCCAGTGTAATTCCCTTCAGTTCAAGTCCAGCGTCACTCCTCCTGCATGTCTACTATTCAGCCAATACGTCCATTATTTACTCCACCTACTCCACGACCTTTCCATTCACTTTCCCTGATAGACTGTCACCTCTTTGTTTATTCACAGATGACTGTCATGTTCACGCATGTTGGTTGACGGACACATATTGTTGAATCGACAGGCCGACTCTCTCTCATGCTGTTTTCTCCTTCTTTTTTCTCTTATGTTAAAAACATACAAGCAAACAGGCAAACAGGCAGACACAGGTACCAGCAGTCCCAGTAATACCAGTTACCTTTCTTATCTCCTCAGAGCTGTTCTCTATGCCGGCAGTAAAGAGATTTTCTGTGTCGTTTGCCAGGCATCCGACTAATGGTATGTCTGCTTTTATTCAAGTTCATTTCGACACTCCTCCAGTTTTTTTTCCTGTTATCTTGCATGACCTTTTTGTGGGAAAACATTTCCTGTGTTTTCTATTTTTGGGGGTTTAACGTTTGGCTGCGTTAATTACATTAAAACGTCTCCAAGATTGAAAAAAATTCAGAAAATTTAAAGAGTTTCTGTTTCATCACACACCCCTCGGTGTTTGTTGTACCTTGTGTTGTTTTTGGCCCTCACCTCTAACACCACCTGCTCTGCCTGCACCTGTTTAATTTACCTCTCTGATCCTGCTGTTTCTTCACAGGATGGATGGATGTGCCTTACGTGAAATATATCGATATATCCTATCGATTATTATATCAATATATTTCTGTGCGTAGATAATCTGTGCACACATCATAACATATCCTTACCTGCACTTTTTGTTTTCAAAATCATTTCTTCTGCCAATCTCTTAGCTTTGGTTATACACCTTTTACAACCAACCTGGTTAAACGTCTCCAGTCTGTTTCACCTCTGACAATGACCAGCACTGATGTCACAGTGTACTGATGACACTCCCTGGATTATACTTCTACATCACTACACTGAGTGTGAGAAGTTAACCCAGAAGAGGTCACCAAAGAGAAGATGTTCAGGAGATGAAGTTGCTCTTTAAAAACTGCATGTGAGCCACTTTCGAACATCAATGAGGAGCTCCTCACGATGCTGCTTCATTCATTTGTTGGATTGCAGCTTTGTACCTACACACCAAAACCAGGGAGAGGTGTGTTTAACTGGATTTATTCAACCGTTTGGACCATAAAAATGTTTTTTTCGTATTCAAATTTGTGCTGATTTACAAGTGTTTAGATGATTGACAAAACATTTTGATAAGTGATTCACAAGTTATTGTATTTTGAGCAAAAATGCCAACAGCCCTCTGGATTCAGATTCTCCAATGTGAGCATTTTCTGCTTTTCTCTGTTCTTAAATCTTTGTTAATGGATATCTGTGGATTTGGACTGTGGGTCAGACAAAACAACAACAATGTGAAACCATCACCTTTGATTGAGCAATTTATTACATTTAAATTTACATTTAGCCATTTGCTTGCTTTTATTAGACTGTAAAGAAAAAGGAACAATCAAGGTACAGTGCGATAAGAAGCGATAGTGCAGCAGTAAGTGCTAGTAATGATTCTTTAAGGAGTAGAATTGTCATGTAGTGTTGGAGTGGAGGTCCTCTCTGAAGAGCTGGAGGTCTTCAGGACTGTTTTAAAGGTAGAGAAGGATGCCCTGCTCTGGTAGGAACCGGTAGTTCGTTCCACCAACGGGGAACAACAAATGAGAAGAGTTTGGATTGCCTTGAACAAACAGGTGGCAGAGCCAGGCGTCGCTCATTGGAGGAGCACAGTGGTTGTGAAGTAACATACCTGTACAAGGGCGTTCAAGTAGGTGCGTGCAGTACCAGAGACAACTTTGTATGTGAGCATTAGATATTTGAATTTAATAAAATGAAAAATAATGAGCGCATTTATTAAATTGTTTTGCTGACCTTAAATACAAAGAGTTTGTTTTTCTTTAGTAAATCCTGCTTGATAGCGAGTTAGCTGTTTGTTAAAGCCAAGCTGTGGATACTGCCTGCAGACTACTTTATGTAAGAAAAGTGCAGCAGCATTAACAGCTAATGTACAGTTTGCTGCACAGTTTGTTAGTTTTTATTTTGTCTCCAGTGTCTTTTAATTCAGTCATCTCTATTCTGTTATTGTGAGTACTAGCTGGACGTGAAGTTTCCTTTCAGAAACAGCAGCTGTTTGAAGGTTTCTCCTCAGACTCCTCCTAGACTCAGGATTGAGTTGTCTGTTTGTAAGGTTTATTCAGCATGTGAGAACTCGTCTGACACAGAGGGTCTCCTGTTGTTGTTTCAAACAACGATTCTTCGCTGAACTTTGTCCAGACATTATCGCGTAAAAACAGCATTCAGTGTCTCTCCCTCACCTCCGGCAATGTGAATTGCCATGGTTACAGGAACACCCTGAAACTTTGTAATGATTGGTGACCAAATGTAAATAACTAAGGGACCGACAGTAACAGTAAGTGTGCGTGCCCTCCCATTTATCGATCCTGTTCTTGCTATATGACTAGAAGCAAGTTGTGTTGAGGTTTTAAAAAATATTTAGAAAGTATTGAAAAGGTATTAAATGGTATTATATTTAACCTCAGGATCCAGCATAAACTCTGTATTTTGACTGATGGCATTTAGATTTAGGTCAATGGCTCAGAAACAGCCTTGCATGTGTCGGCAGTCTGTACTTTAGCAGCAGGATCATCTGAAAATTGATATGATGTTCACAAGTGTTTGGAGCTGCTGGGAGCAACAGTGAGGAGGGTTTGGCTTCAGAGTGTGTGTTGAGTACGCAATGGGTTTGGCTTAGTATTTGGTATTCAAGACTCATTTAAGACTCAGTGATTGGAGGTGTTATTTTTCTAATGTTTGCACTTTACTTAGATAATCATAATCATGTTCATCATATCCCAACACATTTACCTTATCGATATCACCTGGTTGTCTCATTTTTGTTCATCACTTCTTTCAACTTTAAATTCTGTGACATGCATTTTTTCAATACATTGTGATGATATTTCCTCACTACATTTAAAAAAGGAAAAAAAAAGAGCATATGTTCTCATCATAGTGTAGTAGTCCGGATTCAAAATGTACTTTTCTATACAGTTTGTAAAGAGAACTGTGGCTGTGGAAGTGAAACTCACTGTGGAATACTAATAGGATATAGCTGTGCGGCCTTTGGTTCATATCACATAGAGAAGATTTCTATACTATTACTATTTCTACCTATAAGATTTGTATACATTGTTTTAAACTGAGTCAATAAATCAGTCGGGGCACAGTTTCATAAAATCAATGTAGTAATTTGGAGCAAAACAGTTTGTATTACCTGTGGAATAAAAAAGACCCTGATCTCAGACATTTGGCTGACATTTGTGCAGCCAATAATACGCACTGGTGACTTTTTTTTTTTTTTTATCCACTTAAATGTAGTTATTAGCTTACCAGCATCTCATGAACCTGAGAAGATTAGCAAATTAGCAATGATGGATTACCCATAATGTTCAGAAGAAAAAAGAACAATTCTAACAGTTTCCCACTCATGACCTTGTTAATGGGAGAAATATTGTATTGCACGGTTTACCAGAGAGAAAGAAAAATGTGTTTTTCTTTCTGGACCTCTGAGCATCAGACATGAATTTGTGCTTGTTTCTTTGCTGGAAATGTCACAATTCTTCAGATCCATTCATTTTTAATTTGGATTTTAAGTTTGTTTCAGCACTGCCTCTGTTAGACTATTGACTAATACATAAGCTACATGGTATCTAATGTAGTGTTTGCTAATAGATTTGTCAAATCAACTTAAGAGGTGATGATATGTCAGTGTTTATAGATTGTTTGTCACCCCCAAGTGGCCAAAAAAAAAAAAAAAAGAAATCAGTTATAGTACTGTAGGTTTGGTTTAAGTCCCCTGACACTGACACAGGTGATAATGTGCTTTACATTATTAACAAATAAATTAGCAATGAATTACCACAAGCTAATTACCACATGATGAAGCCGGAGACTTTAGGCATCCTGAGAGAGTTTAGGGCTCAGCCTTGTCATGGTTTGATGCCATGACTCTCAAATACACATTCTTGATTTGAGAGCACGTTCACGGTGGTGGTTATTGGAATGTGGTTTCACTCTTTTTCTGGACCTCTTCTGGCTTTTGAAAATAGTTTACTTAAACAGTAACACTGATGACTTGAAGACCTTTTTAGTTCACATGTTTTGTGAAGTAGATCTGTGTCTCTTTTGCGGATTCTTTTTAAACCTGTGATGTCTTAGATTGGTTGCTATTGACTAGTGCAATCTTTATTTAACCTCAATTTAAATGGAAAAGGAGGGATTGTGTCAGTTTTTTGTGCACGGTTGTGTCGTACTGTCCGTTTTAGCTCTGTGCTACCTGTCGCACAGCTCCTGTCATTCCTCCTGCTCTTCTATACTTTTTCTTTCTCTTCCACTCTCCTTGCTCTGCCTCTCATCCCTTAGAGCCCACAGATGAGCTCCATGTAGTCCAGCTGCACGGGGGGCATCCCGCTGAGCCGGCCCTGCTGGGGTTTGCCCCTCTGGCTGTGGACGGGGCCATGTCCCACCACCTGGACCACTGTCCCTACCACCTTCGCCTCCTCAAGAGCTGGCTGATGTCTGGTCAAGAGCTCCCAGAATCCCTCCACGGTCAGCCTCTGTAGACCCCTCTCACTTCCTGTTGCCTCCTCTTCCTCTCTCTGGCACATTTCAGCCAGTGTTGGGGCGAGTGGAACAATATTACTGACAGTTGAGCTTTGCATCTGCGTTAGTTCATTGATTGATTTCTTTTACAGCCTGCTTTTTGGTCTGTGCATTCATTCTTCTGTTGTTTTGTCCCACCTGCTTTTTTTCTTTTCTTTTCTCATGTCTGCCAAAGGGTGCTACCCTTAATTTAAAATCAGTAAATGTCCATTTTTCTTTTGTATCCTTAAAGTCACAGTGAATCAGCACTTCATGGGATGTAGTGTGAATCTATGGGTGGGGTTTTTAATTAAGAGAGGGATTTTATCACTTCAATGAGATTTGATTAGTTTGTTCAATAGTGGGCACGAATGAGGGAATGTGGGGCAATACGGCACTGTATAGGCCTTCACCCATACAATCCTCACCAGAGTCATTGGAATAGGAGGAGAACAAGGGAGAAATTAATACATTAGAACCAGTGACAGTATAAAAACAATGGATAGTGCATGTGTGACAGCACCCATAGGTTTCTGGAGTGTCGTTTTTGAAGCTGAAAATATTTGCTGCTAGCTGCCACGTTTGCACTCCTGCCTCCTCTGCCTCCTGATTTATCTAAAAA
Source organism: Nibea coibor (assembly GCA_023373845.1). NCBI lineage: Eukaryota > Metazoa > Chordata > Actinopteri > Sciaenidae > Nibea > Nibea coibor. Next base: position 3,316,174 of record CM041721.1, on the reverse strand, counting down.
TGGACAAAGACATGGATCATTGGCAGACCTGAGGTACCTGAGGCATGAATGACACCTGTTTGCTCAAACAAGTCATCTGTAATGGCACGTGTGAATCGAAGCAGCTGCGCTGTTAATTCTCCATAACTTTAAGCTTAATATCATTTGAACAGGTGAGTTGTATATAAATTCACCCTCAGAACAGTTTAAATTAGCTATAGAGACCAAAACAGTTTTTTGTACCAGGCTCTAAACATGTTTATTTCTGCTGTGACGTTGGACATTTTATCATGAGGACTTATGGAGACATGTTCTATAGCCAGCCTCAAGTGGCTGTTTGAGGAACTACCATTTTTGGCGCTTCCACTAAGCTTCACTTCAGCTATGCAGGCTGCTACTTGATCAGAACTGAGCCACTGTCTTCACCTTTGAGAGCTATTTGATGTGTAATGTACTACTTTGTCCAAATGGACATTTGCAGCGTGTTTTCTTTTTCAAAAAAACTTTTAAAATAATAAAAAAAGAATTAATATGCTCTGTTAGCAGTCACATTTAGTTTTATACAATACAAGGGTAAGCTAAGTCCAAAATTGTGTATGATTGGATACATTTATCTAAACATGGGAGTGAGAGTATATTAACATATATTTTGAGAGAGAATAGATAACTGAACACATTAAAGATTTATTTCAGTGATATTTTTCAGTATTTTTTTGTCTCTCGTCCTTTCTTACACATGATTGGACACCTGTTGCACCAGTCTGGAACTAAAAAACAGCTATATTATAACTTTTAAATGTTGAAATTAATCTGATTATGGAGGACTAATCCCTGTGCATGCATAAAGACAAGAAAAGACTTGTAGCCTTGTCAAACTGCATTGTGTGCATGCTCCATCCTGAGCAGAGTGTAGGGAGAGAACACCGTCTCAATTATGAGCTCTGTAGAAAAGAACCATGTGTTTCTGGTAACAGTTTGGCCTTTGCACTGGAAAGTCACTGCTGGGCATGGCCGCCACTCTCTGAAGCAGCCAGCACTCCCAAAATATGTTTCCGGACATTTGAGCATCTGTTGAAAGATTGGGGTCATCATCTCATCCCTCATTTTAATTGGCTAATTAAGTTCTTGTCTGTTCATAAACTGCTGATTTTGTGTTTCTGAAGCACTTCCTGGCGAGTTGTGACACCTTAACAAAGTAATTCTTCTTTCTTGTTAATAAGTAACAGATGTTTTTGCTTGCTACAGACACTGAGCAGATAGATTTTTTTTTTTTTTTTTTTGCGTGTGTGTTTGTCACATTGATTTTTATGATTTTATTTCTCTGCTCTTTGAAATATGACTGTCCCGTCCTCCCTGACCTGCTGCCTCGGTGCTCACCTGTGTTTGGTTGAGTGAGTGGTGCAGTGTAACATCTGGTGTGTGAGGTGAATTTGATAGCCACGTGAAGAGGCTGCTGCAAAGATAGGGAGGAGGCAGAGGCGGTAAATGCCATCTTATGTAATTTTTATTCAGCTCCTGCTTTACACTGTAGTAACAAGGATAAAAAAGTTGGAGGTGAGGATAAATGTCATGCAGCAAGCCAAACCAACAAGATCAAACCTGAGAAAATGTGATGAGATGAAATGCTCACTCACCACTAGAGGATTTATTTACCGAGCAGGCTTGTTTGGCATGAAGACCTTTTCATGTTGAACGGTGATCTTAATGAATAAAGCTTCTTTGGACAACATCCAGAAAGGATTAAGGAAAATAGCCTACTGTTAAAGCAGCTGTCTGTGTTTCTAGTCCTGTTTTCCTTTTGTGTTTTTGTGTTTCAGCTATTTGGCCAAAGGGCTGCAAAGAAACATGCAGAGATATTAAGACAGATGTACTGTAAAATAACAGCAGAAACCAATGACCGTGAACAGAGGTTGATGTCCCTCAAATGATCTACAACTTTTCTGATGCCCGTAAAAGATTTTGTGCTATGTTCTGCACACAACTGATCCCATGAGAAACATTAACCCTGAGCAACTCCACTCAAACTTTGAAAGATGTGAAAATGACGAGGCACTTCATGTTTTGGCCCTTCAAGGCCTTGAATGATTCTTGTCCATTAAGTGCTGACTGCAGTTTGTTCCACTTGTGTTGTCGTATTAGGCAAGTTGTTTTAGGGTGTAGCTGTGGAAAGATTTGTAGTTATGGAGAAACGCAAGGCTGACCAGCATGCTCTGTCAGGATATAGATGAATTGGAAGCACTGCTTCCAGCCTCTGTCTGTTGCCTTTTATTTTTCACTGTATTGCTCCATGATGGTGTGGGGCCACACTGAACGACACATTTGTGTGTAAAAAGTCAGCTTGACATGGGACAATTGTTTGTTTTCCAGTACATGCTATGCACAATTTGTACATGAATTGATTAATATATCCATACAGACCAAAACAATTACATAAAAAGAATTACATTAAATTAAAAAAACAAAACAAAACTGCACAGAAAATACTGTATTCTGAAGATAAATTCACTTTCAATCAATTAATCATCACAGTGAGGAAGATTATTGCAATACAGTCAACCCTTAAATAGAAACTGTCTCATGTTGTCCACCTCATCATTAAAGTCTGAGTGCACTACACCTCGCTGTCTCACTGAAGGACAGACTCTTCAACAGGCCAGATAATTGTTGTGTGGCTTGTTTATTATTAGGAATATATCGAACTTTACCAGAAGCAAACAGAAGGTAGAGATCTTGTACAAAATCCTCAGTAACCTTAAAAACATCATGTTTGGGCCATTATATATTCTAAAGCTGCGTACAAATCTTTTTTTTCTTTTTTTTTCCAGAACAGAAATCTGAACATTGGATAAAGATACATTCAAAATTCATGTTTCATTTTGTTGTTTGGGACTTTGGGATATCTTCATAAATCAGAAGATATTGTCAATGGCCTTAAAAAATCAATTTATACTGCCATGTCTCAGGGATAAAATGTATAAATCAGCCTATCAATTATATATTAACAAATCATGAAAAAAAAAAAAAAAAAAAAAAAAAAAAAATATATATATATATATATATATATATATATATATATATTTTCAGAATATAGATAGAAATCAATAATGCATGTATGTGCTACTGAAGTGCAGATTTCTGATCCAGAGTCTGAGGGGAAAAATCCAAATTTTGAGAAAACAGTGTTAATTTTTATGGATTGGCTGTGCTGATAGCTGTTTAAACTTCAAAACATGATAAATCATCTTATCACATGCAGATATCATAGACAGTATAAATATGGACATTGTATCTGTGACGTCACTAGCAGGTTTCAGTCGTATGTGAAACTCAGGGTGACTCTGACTGTCCTCCCTCTGCTGCCTCCCAGCTAATCCAGTATTGGGTAATGTGGTGGAATGTGGGTAAACTTAAGTCAGGATGAATGAAGCCTGGTTGCTCAAACAAGCACCCCACCTGTCAATCAAAGCGGCCACAATGTTAATTCTGCATAATTGTCGTGAATGGGGAAATTAGCTATAGAGACCAAAACAGTTTTTTGTACCAGGCTGTAAACATGTTCATTTCTGCTGTGAAGTTGGACATTTTAACATGGGGACTTATGGAGACTGACTCACTTCTGGAGCCAGCCTCAAGTGGACGTTTGAGGAACTGCAGTTTTTGACACTTTTGGCAGATACACAACTCTATAGTTGTTGTTATTGTTGTTTAGGAAACTAACATTACCTTGTTCAGTGAAGTCTAAATGACTAGTCAACCATACACCCAACATGTCTACTCATTATGTCAACATGCTGAGGTTAAAGAACACTTTAAGAGTGAATTCATCCACACGTGCTTCCATACAGTGTATGACACTATATCACATGACCAAATCTTTTATTTGTATAATCTCACTAACCAAAGAAGGAAATTAACACCAGCCATGTTGCTGAATATGTTTGTTCGCATTAATTCTGGCTGGTAAGTTTGTGTAGTGCAGCTACTGTCAGATGCCAGACAGTAGTAAACTGTACCAGCACTGTAGAGGGTAACGCGGTACTAATCTTAGATCTTACTGTAGCCCAAAAGTCGGTGTGGCTAGTTAATAAATAAAAATGTCTGCCGAATGTTGAGATCTGCTTGAGAGATGCAGATATCTGGAGAACAGCCAACATGCACAGAGAGCTGTGGTATCACCCACTCCTCCTCCACCTCCTCCCCTTCCGTCTGTTGGAGAAGTGGTACGATCGGCTGTGTTTCTGTCTCCCCACCATCTCTGCTGCAGGGTTTGAAGGCTGCTCCATGGTGCCCTCTATCTATCCGCTGGAGACTCTGCACAACTCGCTGTCACTGAAGCAGGTGGACGAGTTCCTCAACACGGTGTGTGAGAGCAGCAGCGAGGCCCACGCTAAAACCATGAAAGGTAGACAATCAGCAATAACTGCTAATATTGTATTTGTTTCAAGTTTCCACAAGTTCTGAAATGCAGACTTTAGCTTTGTACGAGGAGAAAAAAAAGTTCCAGAGCAAATGTTCAAGAGCGCATGACGTCTATCATTAAAGGTTATCCCATGTCCAAACCATTCTTATCCCAAGTACTGTACAGGGTTTTAAATGAAACCAGTAGGAGGCTAAAGTGCTGACTTTCACCCTTGTTGGTGTTTGAGGGTATTCACATCCATTCTGGGTGAGCAGTTCCCAAATTTTAGGACAATATGTACTGACTGCACGCACACGAAGGACACAGAGGCCAAACTTTGGGATGCTCTTGACTGTACAAGTCAGTCACCTGACCTCAGTCGTGTGGCTAAAAAATCCACAGAACAAGTGAGAAATGATCAATTAATAAATGACACAGCATCTTCTATGAAGTGCCTAGTGTCTGGGTAGATTTAAGTATATAAATGCAACCATATATAAAAAATGATGACTGTGCAAAATGTTTTATTCATATTTAAACACCACAGTTATTAGTTAGCTTCAAATATAGAGATAGATAGATAGATAGATAGATAGATAGATAGATAGATAGATAGATAGAAACTGAAGGAGAGCCAACTCAGTCAAAACTCTTAAAGTGTCAAACACTGTGTGGTTGTATGAAGTAACATGACCTTCATTTGGAAACTGATCTTAATGGTGTTCTTCTTCGCTCCAGCGCTCTCCAGCCTGTTCGACTCTCAGAGCCAGACGTCTCTCTACAGCCCTCAGCAGCCTCTGTCCTCCTCTGGGTCGGAAACATCTCTTCGGCCGCCAAGCCAGCCTCTGTGGCGTGAGTGCTTAAAAGATTTTATGACATTATGTAATATGTAGGCCTATTTTTATCTCCTCTGATAACTGATGACTTTTGGTGCTGGAGATTAAGAACTGTTCTTACCACAATGAAGCAAAGCACCGTTTCAATATACTCAGCTCTACATACACAGCTTTATAGTTTTACTGCTAAGTTGCTATCACTTTCAAATTCAGCCTCAAACAGGGTGTTAAATCCTCCTGTGGAAAAGTGTGAAAACTCTGAATGAGAGACTGGAAAAGACCAAGTGTGCTCAGCAAACCCTGAATTAAGATAAAACAGGCCTTTTGCACCTTCAGCATGACCTCCATGTACATGTAGAGGAAGCAGATGACCTGAGAGGCTTCAGTGGCAGAGTGGTTACAGATATTAACTGTTTCATAACAAACATGTCACAGGTTCAGTCCCACATCAGCTGAAGGACGTCCTTCAACTAAGCCTGGAAGAGATGCTAATGGTTGCTCTCATTGTTTGTTGATCTGTTGATCATTTTCTCACTGAATGCTTCATATAAAAGAGTAAAGAAGGCCATGCTCACAGTGTGAACTGCAGATACTGCAGGATAAGATCAGAAAAACATTAAAGCACCAGTGTTTGTTGAAGTGAACTCATGAAAAGGTGCAATGCTGTTCTATGTGAGCAAATTAAAGTAATCATAATAGATCATCAGTTTCCTGCTTTTCTAATAATGATGGCACACAGTTCACACACGGAGGTATTTAGTTTTCTTTAAAGAAATGTTTGTTTTTTAGTCCAGTTGTGGCTGGAAACTCATATTATATACAGATTTTACACACACACAAACACACACACACGCACGTATGCTCTGAACACCAACCTGAACAGCCATTTTAAGTTCATCTGGGAAAGAGCGTCATCTAAAATGACTAAAATGCACATATGAAATATAAGACAGTCAGCTTACAGTACAGTAGTCATATTTTTTTTAATATCTTTATAGTTATGACTGATGATAGATTTGGTGGCCATAAATAACGTTTAACTTTTTCACAAATCAGCCTCTAGTTACTATCCAGTTTACATATATGTGAAAACATTACATAATAATAATAAGAAACAAAATGAACAGTCACAGCTGTACGGGTGGCAGCAGATGGAAAAAGTAAATCAGCCAAATTACTGGAACATGTTAATGTTTGTGGATACGGTTTTTATTCATGTAGGCTGATCTCTACAGTCTGTGCAGCTCAGAAAAAGCAGCTGAGCCCATACACCCCATTCCCTACTCATATTTCTGTCAGTACTCGATAATTTGATGCTCAGATATGGACATAGACTTAAATTGTCTCTCCCTGATTTTTACAACATGAGTTTTAATTTAGGAAACACATTTTAAGAATAAATCTCTTCCAACAGTCCCCAAACTGTCAGACGAGCTAAATAACAGCACATGTAGATCTCTGGCGGGCATCCTGTGGGATCAGCATCAGATGTAAAACTTGAGTAAAATAGGACTCTTGTAGAACATCACAGCCCCTTTAACAGCTCAGCCCCACCTTTCTAATGTTGCCTCCCTCATCTTCCTCTCCTCTCTCCTTCAGTCTGTTCTTGTTTTTCTTTTATCCCCCTGGGTGGTGAGGTGACTCATTTATCCTCGATCCTCCTCTCCACTCATCTGCCGACCTCTCATGTTTCCCCTTCATGCAGCACTTGTGTGTTTACATTGTGCTTTTCATCTCAGTTGATCTGTCTTCTTCTGTCCTGGTGGTACCTGCTCCACATCTGGGTTGCTGTAACAACCAGTAACTCCTTTAGCGTCGTTCATCACACAGGCAGAGATTGTGGAGGTTACATCAGGATGAATACGACTCTTGTTCTGCTGGTGGTGTGACAGTGTTTGTTCTCCTATTGGCTGCAGTTACAGGACAGCTGTTTGCAAGTGCAGAACTATGTCACTCTGTCATTGAGAATGTTTCTGTGTGTCAGTGACTATGAAACATTTGTAGTCACCCCAGGTACTGCAAGTAATCCCCAGATTATTTTCTAGTCACATTACTGATCTGACCCGTTGAAATAGTACAAATAGTTTTATAATAATTTTATGATTAATGAAATCCCCCAAAAAAGCTGTTTTCATAAAGTTCTCCATGGTAACAGAAGATGAAGTGGCTAGAGGATGACGCTGTTGCTCGTCTGTTTTTGTACCAGATCACCCCGCTCCCTCACTCTTTGTTCACTTTGTGTCCCTCCAAATGACGCACACACAGTAACAAATAAATCATGCTCCGACTCTGAGTCGACTGAGGGCAAGCGATGAGATTAAAAATACCCCCATCAGGGATTAACAGAGTTTTTTAAACTGTTGGATTTGTGTCTGTTTTCAGGTCAGAGCTGTTTGTACAATGTGTTCATATGTTCCAAACATAATTGGCTGAATTTGTTTTGGTTTGTTTTTGTGTTTTAAAGATGGCAGTATCCCATCCAGTGCTGTATCCAGTGCGGGCCCTTCCTCCCCCATTACAGAGAGCTCCGGTCTGAACTTCAGCTTCAGTGAGTAGACGGCAGTCTGTCTGGAAAAACACAAGGACTTCTGGATCTATGGTCAGCATCTGAAGACTTCTGTGCGTCTCTCCGTTTTATCTTTTCTTCTGCTCACATTCACACAAAAAACAAACGCTGGAGGAGATGCAGTTTCTGAAGAGACTGTAAATACAACCACTCAAACTGGACCAGACGCCTGATCAGTGCACCGTCCCTGCTCCAACAAGAGACAAAACACTGACCCTTCAACAGCTCAGAGTGTCTCATCAGCCCTGATCCTTGTCTGCAGTTTGTCATTCATAAACCAGCTGAGTAACAGTGCATCAAGCCAACATTCAGACCAGTGTGCCTTTAGTTTATTGGGATGCTGCCTACGCTTAAAAACAAAACGACTACTGTGCCTGCTGTTCACACACCAGCTGCCTCCATCCTGACCTTACACATGTGTGACTGACACGGACTACAGACTGAGAGTCAAAGTGTCAACAGTCATTGATTTTTTTCCTTCTTCTTCACTGTTGTACGGCAGTGTTGTGGCTAGCCAATCACAGCCCAAATAAATATAAATTCACTTGCTCTTGCTGACAATTGAGATGAGATTATCAATGCTATGTCTACAGCCAGCAGCCCGTTAGCTTAGCTTAGCACAAAGGCAGAAAATAGAGGAAACATTGAGCCGAGTTCTGTTCAACAGAAATACAACAGCAGCAGCTCTGATTCAACTCGCACATCACACACATACAAACAACAAGTTTTGCTTTTACAGTGAGGAGTCTTCACAAATTCCTACATTAGAGTTTTTGTTTGAATTCAACAAGCAGGATATCTCGTGTTCATTAGTGAGGTGTGGACAGAGCCAGGCTGCCTGTCTTCAGCTGCTGTATTTACCTTCATATTTGGCATATAGACATGAGAGTGGTATAACAAAGTAAATAAGCCAAGTACAGACGTTTCCTTTCCAGACGATGTATACATAATTTGGGTTTATAAAAATAAATCTGTGAGATGAGGGTGCAGCACTTATTCCCAGACCATTTTAAACTTGGTTAAGGGACAGGTGCAGCCCCAAAATCACCCAATTTAATATGAACATCATGTGACCACCAGGCACTTTTATGATTTCAGAGATTTACAGACTCATTCTAAATGACCTGCAGGATTTGGGTTATCTTCATTGTACAGTTAGTATAGTTAGACTTGGTCCACGTTGGTACCTGCTGCCGTCAGTTCATTCACTCCATTTTGAAATCCAGGTACATCTGTTTCATGTAAAGCCTGAGCCAGCTCGATCAACCTGTGTTAGCCTGTTCAGTGATAGTCTGCTGTGTAATGGAAACTAAATGTAACTGTAAATGTGCCTTTTAATGACTTTGGAGAGATTTGCAGAGTTCTGTCCACACTGTGGGTGTCCTGCTGTATTTTTACTACTTTTTCATTTTGGGGGGAGATCAATCAAGAAAATGTGTGGTATAGTTTTATATTAGTGTTAAAGGGAAGAACCACTCGATGAAGTAAATAGTATCCATGTACTTTTACAGAATGATGACTACCTGAAGAGTTTTCTCAGTTGATGCTGAGTGTTTGTCTGCTGTCACACCAGGTGTTTATTTTAATGTTGGATGAATCAAATGAATGATGTCATCATTCAATCCACAGATGGAAATAGTTTTTTTTTATCAACATGTGACTGAACTGGGGGGTCAATTCACTTTTATTAATAATAAATAATAAATTCAGTGGTAGAAGAGAGATACTTTGATCACTCTGACCAATGACTTACAGAGCACAGTGCTGAATGTTATATTTAGGCAGCAACACCAAAATTCTAAATGGGAAAATGAAAATGGCTTCTTGCTCATTTCGCCTGGTGAAACTGAAAATGACCTGCCCCCCAAAACATGAAACAAGCAACAACAGAGCTTTAGTGTTAGCTTGAACTTGAGTAATGATTTTTTACCCGATGGTGGATTGATGTAGGTAATTTTTAGTTGTGTATTTATGTGATTATTTAATGTGCTATTTAATGTCAGCCAAAGAAGAGGGGGGGTGTTTCTGTGATGCGTTTGGCTGCTGGAAAGTGGAGGTTTAATGTGTAAAACATTTCTGTCTTCAGGTTCAGGCTTGGCTGTAATGCTGGAAAGAGGAGAGAGGGAAATAAAAAAAATGAATTCAGACAGTGAAACATTGTTCAGTGTGTTCACACCTGCATCAGGCCTGTTAAAGTGTGTGTGTGTGTGTGTGTGTGTGTGTGTTCATTAATGGTAGACACTGGAGTCTGTTATTGCTCTATAAACACACGCCTCTCTCCCTCCACGTCTCGTTTCTCCTGCTCTGTTTGGTCTTTCCTTTTTTTCCTCCCTTGTGTTTTGCTGCTTCTCCCTTCTTTTTCCATCAGTTCCTTCTTTCTCACTCTTCTGTTTTGTTGTGCTCCTACTCCTTGTTTCCTTCTCTTCTTTCCTGTCTTCACCTCAACCCCATTTGCTTCATCTTAGATTTTCTCCCCTCCATGATTCTCAGTCTCCACATTTTTACCTCACAGACTCTCCTCCTGTCCTCTCCTTCTTCCATCTCCTTCCTATATATCCTTTTCTTTTCTTTATTCCTTCTCTTTTCTATGCCCTCTTTTCTCTCCTCTTTTTCCTCCCCCTTTTCTCTTGTCTTTTATTCCTCACCCTATTTTCCTCTGTCCTCCTCTTTCTGTCTTCTCATCCCTCCTCCCCTCCCTCTCCCTCTCCTCTCCTCTCCAAACAGCTTTTAAGAATAATGATGACTCATGCCTCCTCCTATTGCGCCCATGCGTTGCCATCGCAACGCCCCCAGATGTAATTGACTCCTCCTGAGCGACACTGGGTGAATGGAGACAGAGAGAGACCGCCAACTCACCGGAAGCCAAAAGCTGATGTCATTCATGCTGTCTGGATGGCAAGTCTTTCTCTCAGGCTTTATTTCCTCCAATCACACACACTTAAACACAAATGTCCATTCATTCTGTCTCCATCAGCTCCTACACGCACGCACACACACTTAGAGTTACAAACACACAGACGTCTCTCTCGCTTTAATACAAACTCTACAATAGCTACTTTCATTCACAGCACTCACAAAACGAGCACTGTGTGGCTGCAGGTTCTTCTGTGACCTTTCATCAAAGACAAGAATGCTGCTGGCCACAAAAATGTTTTAAGATGTAATCAAGTACAAAGTTAAGAGAAAAGAGCCAGCAGGTCTCTTAGAGTGAAGAGACTGCCAGCCCCCCCACCAAAGCTTTGTGGGGCAGCAGGTGTCTTGGGACTGGTTAGCTAGTGGTGGAAACACTGGGGTCGGTTAAACTCTACGATGCGTTGTTCAGCCTGTGGATGCTGTTCACTTCAATCACAGAGAGACTGAACCAAACACTGACTAAACATGAAATTCATCAGCATTCAGCTTTCAACCTCTGTACTTCAACTCTTCAGTCAGTGAAGGAGAAAATCTAAAACAAATAGGAAACAAAATGGAAGAAACCTCTTGAAGACAGTACTATAAATCAGGGCTCAGGACCCCCAAGAGACAGACAGAACACAGACCCCCACATGTAATCATTTTTTTTAAAAATGTGTCACATTTTAGGCTTAGCCTAAATAATTTATATATTTACTTTATTTAACTTTTACCTCTTTATATACTGGGTTATTAGCCTGTCTGTGATTATGATTGATAATACATTCGGGCATAATGGAATAATTTATAAAAATAGTTTTTGTCAAAAGTATCTTATTGCATATTAATGCATATTAATTGCAGTTTACTCAACATCTTTATTATATTTTTTAATTCTCATTAATCATTCAGGTGAAAATTGTCTTATGACAAAAACTAGCAGACCCCTAGGGGTCACGGACCCCTGGTTGAAGACCTCTGCTATAAATAGCATTTTCTCAGATATATAAAGTGTTGCTGTGTCATATTTCTGCAGCTACTAAATGTCACAATTTGCTTTCAGGCCTGTAAAATTTAAATCTGACATTTTGGAGCAGAGTTCCAGCTGTCAAAAGGTACAAAAACAAAGATGTTCTAAACAGAGATGAATTTCCCACACAGGAAGGTGCCTCAGTGAACCAGAAGGTAACACGGACACACGGGTAGGAAATGAAAGAGGCTGAAGGAAAGTGGGTTCACAAAAAGTAAATTGAAAACTAAAGCAGCGCTGAAAGCTCTTGCGTACTATGAATCAGCAGTGTCAAATGAAAGAAAAAAAAGCAAAGGAAAGATACAAGATACACACAAACCATTCAACTACCCTCCAGTCAAAGGTTAAGAAATGGAACAATACGACAGGCAGAGCTTTTCCAGCCTTCTCCCTTTATGCTTTTAGCTATGACTTCTCTCTCATGACTGACTTAGCTTGCATTCAGCTAATTGCCTGAAATATAAAGAGGAGTGGGAGGTAAAGACGACAGAGGAGAGTAACTATTAGTCGTCCTGATGAGAGAATTACCCTCATCTAGCCTGTACGCAAACCCAACAGGAAGGCAGGAAGGTGTCCAGTTTAGACCTCGAGTACCACCTCTGCACCCACAGCCTGTCCTCAACTCCCCCAGAAAACCTCTTCCAATGTCAAAATACGTTGTCATGGTAACCAGGGGAGGGCTGGTGAGGAGGAGAAGGTTGTTTTTTTTTTTTTTCTTTTTTGATTGCCGACGTGGCAGCCGAGCAGCAATGTGTGGGCTCAGTCACCCTGCTAGAGTCCCAAACTGCATATAATAGTATTGCATCCAAGGTTGGAGGGACTGCCAACACGAGAGAACAACAGGCCAGATTTCTTTTTTTTTTCCTTCCTGTGAGTGCAGAGAGAAAATCATCCAGAGGTTGGAGGCTGACACACTTACTGCAGGGGAGAAATGAAATGAGAGACAAAGATAAATTAGCTGCCATTCATCACCGACTGGAATTAATGCAGAATGTGTTACAGCAGCGTGTGTAGGTGTCAATCCTTAAAGGTTGATTTTGGAGTCTGAATTGATGTCCACCCCTCAGGGAATATGATGCTGTTTTTTTTTCGCTTGCTGCTTTAGTCAGAGATTTGTAAATATCAAATGGGAAAATGTTATTCTGACATGTGCGGCGTGAGACTCAAGCCGTGCCGCTGAAGAATAACCTCTCTTTCATCTTCCTACCTGACAAATCAAAGCCGATCAGCACACTGACCAGGCCTGCTCATGCAGTACTGAAGCAAACGGTACATTTCCTTAGCTCATATTTAATTCACAGGTTCACTGCAAACTCTTCTGTACAAAAGTACTAAGCTTTTACTCACAAAAAACCCATAAAGGTATGAATTTCAACTTCAGGTGGCACCAACAAAAAATCATGCTGGATATCTTTCCTGATATGGACTGGGTAATGTGTTAGGAACGAAAGGATGCCACATCATTAATGGAAATGAAAATTATCAGCCTACAGAATTCAAAGACATCCCCGAAATCAAAGCCAAAAAAATGATACTGCAGGCTAGTCCATTCTGCCAAAAATGTCTTTGTAGCAACTCATAGTGGTACTCAGTAGCATGGCTTCCACGTGCATGTATGCATGCCTGACAGCGCTCCTGATGAGATGATGGATGGTGTCCTGGAGGATCTCCTCCCAGATCTGGAGCAGGTGCAACCTGGCGGAAACATAATGTCCAAGAGATGTTCTATTGGATTTAGGTCCATCGAGCATAGGGGCCAGTCAATGGTATCGATTCCTTCATCCTCCAGGAACTACCTGCATACTCTTGCCACATGAGGCTGGGCATTGTCGTTCACCAGGAGGAATCCAGGACCCACTGCATCAGCGTGGAGTCTGACAACGGGCCCAAGGAATTCACTCTGATACCTACTGTAATAGCAGTCAGGGTTCACATCTATCACAAGTGCTCAGGTTGAACCTGCTCTTTCCTGACCAGATCAATATTCTAGAAGTTCAATTAACTTGATTCTGTACTGTGATTAAAAAGTGTTCCTTTAATTTTTTGAGCAGTATCTACAGTACAGCACTGAGGCAGATTCAAAGTATTTTAAGGGCAGAAACTAAAAAAGAATATAATGTAAAAAAAAGGACCTTTGTCCCTTTGACCCTTCTGTTTGTATCATTTTATATTCACACAAAAAACTAGGACTTTAGTTTTTGCTAGCTATGCATAAATGCGTGTGTAGTAGTTTTACAGCCTCCAGGCTTACAGATACGTGGCACAAAGTTATGTAAATTGTTGGAGAAAGTGGTTGCTTGAAAGTTGCTTACTTTGCTTATTAATGAGCAAACTACCTGTTGGCTTGCAAGCTAGAGATGGAAATATTCCTGATTCATGCCACTGTGTCTTCAGAAACCCGTGGGTGTCGTCACGGGTATAACGTAGATTCTTTATACTGTCAATATTCTAGAAAGAGCATTTCGCACTTTCGCACCCACTTTAGTTAGACCCTAGTAGACCCTATATGGACGTGTTGTGAAGGGCCCATTACATTATACCGCAGGAAAAAAAAATGGCTGTCACTCTCTCCAGTTTAAACCAAACCTGAAGGTTCATTTTCCATTAATCTCTGATCCCAGCATGGTTATGTCAGATTCCGTTCATAAAGTATAACTGAGTAGAGACTAAATTATTGTTGATTTGCAGTCATTATTGATGCAGAAGCAAATAGGTGTACAGCTGAGCAGTTAATGACATTTTAAATAAGCAATAAACAAACAAAAAGAAGATTTCTCCTTTTCCATCGATGTACAGACTTAGACAGATAAACTGCTTCAAATGTGCTTTGGAAGGATTTTAATAATGACAGTAACCGCCTCTTTGCCAGTTTTAGGTCTTAAATGAAATCTTTATACAGTACTAATTTATATGTTTAAATAAATGCCTGTTCCACATACAATAGAGTAGATCTTTGTATGAAAGGTTCACTCAGTAATATTATAAATTATTAATGACCTCAATGCAAAATGCCTGCAGCTGCTTCACTGACACTGACTGACTGATTCACTGAAAGTTTCATCTTTCACACTCTTCTTGCTGGTAACAATTACCATGGAGAAAATATAGTCATGACTCCATCTTGTCATGCTGGCTATTGTTGCTGTCTCTGCATTGACATTTCATCACAAACAACTCTATCACACTACAAATGAATCCTGACTCTGAACTCTTCCGTCCTGCTATGAGATTGGTTCAGTTTTAACCTTCTTCAAGTGTGCCTCTAATATACCTGCTTAAAACACAACACAGCATTATAACATAGGCAGTTATGTCAGACTGTGACATAAAATAGCAGAGTAAATGTTAAACACAGTCCAGAAATATAAATGAGTGAGTGCACACTCCAATCAGTGCACAAACAGAATGTATTTAAAGAACTAAAATCACACACTCAGCAAATATCGGATAGATTACCATTTGTAGACATTGATGCTCCCCAGATGATGAATCGTACTGACTTTGCAGATTCTCTTTATTTTTCCTGGAGCCCCACCAGCAGATCATGTGCAGTTTTGAATGAAATGTCTTAAATTGTTGGATAAATTATGAAATTTGTTACACGCATCAATATCCATCTCAGGTTCCATGTCCTGTAACCGCTCATCTTTATCATGTCATGGGGGCTGGAGCTAATGATTTCAACTAACTTTGTGCGAGAGACGGAATACAAATACTGTATTTTTGCTGGTTCCTTTTCTTTTGGGGAATCATCACGTCGTAACTAAGTTACAAAACCAGTGACAGGATCACCATCAACTGTACTTTGTCTAGTGCTAGCTAACACACATTAGAATGCTAACATGCTAAACTAAGGTGTTAAACATGGTAAATAATGGTGTTAGCATGAACATATCAACAACACTGTATCCAAGTATAGCCTCACAGAACTGCTAGCATGGTAAACAAATTAGTTACCATTTCATCTTTTCTAGTGATTACCGTAATCATTTTTAATAATGTTATAATAATGATATTCTGACGTGTATATCATGTGATCTATAAAATAAACCTGGAACCTAAATGAAACCTGTTGGACAGCAAGAGACAAAACAAAAGACCCCAAACACACGTTTAGATTTCAATGTACTTTAATTGATGATCACCAGGCTGTTTCCCTTTTACAATGAATCTGCAGTAGTTCTAGTTTTACCAGTTAGATTTAAAGAGACAGAGAGATATTGAATATTGCACTGAGGAAGAAAAACATAACTAAGATTAATACAATGCAAAAAAAAGAGAGAGAATCAAACAGAACTACCAATACAGCGTCTTCTTAACAACATGTTAATAGGGCAAACAATAAAAGCACAGCCCAGTATTATATTACTGTAGGTCATTTCAGTACCAGTTAAGACAATTAGCTTTTTTCAAATATACCTCTTTAAAATAGCATTGTATTTTTTATTATTATTTCCATGTTAAACAATTACATTCAGGATTATAACTAAATAAATCACATGCAGAGAGATTAGATGACAGATGACACCGTTTTGTGATCAAATGATATCTTCATTTTAATGCAGGTATGGAGATGACTGAACTGAAAGATGCACTTTTTTTCATCCTGTATCTTGTCAGCGTTTTGTGTGGTTTTCTTGGTTTAAGGTGTAAGTTTACAGTTTTGATCACACTGTCACTAAAATCAGCTAAAATGAACCGTTAACACAAGAAGGATAGTTTGTTAGATCTTTCAGATTCTTTTTTGTTTTCTTTCCAGAGCAATATGTACAAATCTGTGCACAGTACATAAATGTACATGTAGCATTTTGTTTAATTTCACTGATGGTTTTTGAGTCTGCATGTGTTTCAAGTCATATTCAGGAAAAGGAAAAAGATGCAGCTGCAGTTAGTACTAAATCTGTGTTACAGTTAATGTTTATTATTGGATCTCGGTTGCTTTCTGACACGGTAAAAGTCAAAACTCGTCTCCTTGTCTGGAGCAGAACTGTAATCGAAATGACAATTTGTCAAAACAGAAAACCGTGTCTGCCCTCATCCCACGCTCCCTAAAATGTATTTCTGTCTAGTTTGGTGTGAGTGTTTTTTTCATTTTTATTTGTTTTTTTGTATATTGTTTTGATCCAGCAGCATTCACATGGTAGTACCAACTCTACATTCAGAAAAATAGATCTCCTCTATAGTGCATTCAGCTTCTGTATAGTCACACAGTTCAGTATTGAGTGATTCACAGCGTTCCACTGATGCCTTGAAAATCTCAAGGCTGGGTATTTGGAATCTGCCAACTTAAAAACATTATTCAAAGACAGTACAACATATCAGACCATCCACAAAATCCGATCCATACATTGAAAAGCTTCTGACTGGTTTTTTGGACACATTTCCAGACAGCATTGAAGACGGGGTGAAAAGAGCTTTCTGCTTGATCGATCGGTTTACAAACTCCCAGACATGAACTGTTTTCAACGGAGTCCTTTTAAACCTTCATTTTCTTAATGTGGCCTTCAGTTTAACATCTCACTCCACTCTTGGGTGTGTGTATGTATGCGTGTACTTGTGCGTGCCCAGCTGTTTAATATACACCCTGCATCAAACTCAGATTCTCCCCAGTGGGATAAGAAAAGCTATGCCTGCTTGTTACACAGTGCATAATGGACAAGTGTCATGTGGGGAAACTAAAGGGAGGCCTGGCTGGAAAAGAGCACAGGTGAGGTATGAGGTGAGTGTTATTAGAGAGTATTACAGGGAAAGAAAAAAATGGCACTGGTCCCAGGCTAGCACAAGTCAACAACACACTCTCACCTTCTGTGCTCCGTACCGACCGAGGAAAAAGAATGTGAGTTAAAAAGTGCAAGCAGAGGATCCTCACTGCTTTTAGTTGGCAACATCCTGACAATAAATCTGAAAGTCCTTTCTGGGAATCCAAGCCTCCCCTACGCTTCACCCAGGCTGACCTCAAGTCAGCCTCAAAGTTAAGATAAACGCGCATGTGATGAGCCACCTTGGCAAAAATGTGTTTCCTATTCAGACAAAAAAGAAATGTAAACAATAATAATCAGGATTGTGCTTGCTTCTCAGCACAAATTTGGAGAAAATAAAACCAGTACTGACTTTTTCAAACATTAAAATACAGATACGAATAAAGAACTAAAACTTGGCCTTGTGTAAATTCAACATGAGCTTGTCTTGAATCTGGCTATAAACGAGCGGAAAGACCTTTCACGCTAAACCTACAGAAAACTCACTCGCCACGTCACCGTCACAACCAAACTCTGCTGCGTCATAAGAACAGCTTCTCGGTGTGTATCGTATACTCATACACGCACAAAACTACTTCAGAGACATGCCTACTTTTATAACTGTGTCCAGTACAATCACAACCATCACATTCATGCTCATTCTATAAATAGTACTCTGGGATTAAGGTTAGGCATTTCATTTATATTACAATGGAAAGTTATTTTCTGCTACTTTGTTAACTCTCTGTGCTTCAACTACAAACAAAAGTCTGACTTCTAAACTCTCCTTTCCCTCCTCAGAAAAAGTACATTCCTATTTGGTGCAACACCTTGCTCGAAGACATTCATATTGGTTTGGATAAGTGGTATTTCAGTATGTGGTTATATTTAGTTGGATTATTTGAACTAATTTCCATGTAAATGTTCTATTTCTGAGTATCCTGTGTGGATAAGGTTTGTGCGCTATTGGTCCTCGTGTACTCTGTTTCTTTGATTTACCCTGGTTTCTGGCTCTGCTTCAAAATGGCTGACATGTCCTCTCTCCCAAAACCACAAGCTAAAGGCACATGAAAGAAGCCCCCTGTAACACACCACCTTATTTTCCTGAAAGATTTACCCAATAATAAATATAAATATTGCAGTTCCCATTCCCGTCCCTCTGAAGGGACTATCAGACAAACTTCCGTTGCTACATTTGTCACCAGTCACTGCTTGTTTTTCTTCCCATCATGTTGTGATGTTGACAGAGACGGTAAAATGTAACAGGAGGAAATGACAGAAATGTAAAATAAACCTTCTTTAAATGCAATCAGAAACGCTCCTCACTTCAGATCATAATTTGCTGCATCATCACAAAATATATCATTTATTTAACATAACCTCTGTATTGATATAGAAACATTTATCCTATATGTATACTGGAGTACATACAACCAACAAAGACCATGAGAAAGACTTAAAGAGGAACCATTACATCCAGCAGAGATATGATTAGTGTACAAACATCGTTCCTTTGCCTGGCGCCTATTGAGTTCACTTGAGCGTAGACAGCCAAACTGTGTAGTAACCTATCTACACTATACTGCATTCCACACTTGAAGGCTGGCTAAAGAAAGGGTTAACCCTATGCAGTTCTGAAAGAGTCCGAGCTAAAACGCAAGCAATCATGCACCAGCGAAGCTGTGAAAGCCGAAACAGTGTCAACTTCAGGCACCTCCTAAAACGTCACCACAAAATGACAAGAAGGAACGTGTTTTTTTTTCTTTTTGTTTTTTAAATTACATCAATTTATGTCGTTATCGAGTTAATCCAAAAACTATTGTAGCAGGAGCACAATTGCTATGGATGAGTTTTGCTGTGTTCATGGATGGAAGAAAGCGTCAAATAAATTCAAAGTGTTCTACCCTTCTATAAACATTGTGGATACAATCTAAACTAATTACTGATCACTGATTGATTTCCATTTTGAGAAGAGAGCTAATAAGAAACTACATGTCTGCAGTTTAACTGTGGCATTTTACCTTTGTGGGAGAGTGATGTCCATTTGTCTCATGACATGACACAAATAAAGCTGTTTGCTTGTTGAAAATTATTTAATTTTTAATTTAAATAAAAATCTTAATTTTTAATCACAATTATTAGTAAACGCATATAAGAGGTGTGTCAGGGCAGACTGTTAGCTCAGAAGAAAACAAATATAAAAGTATGTTCTTGTTTGTGTTGTAACCCCACTGTCACACAGAGCGTACACCCAGAGTTGTCACTTTGATTTCAGCTAACAGAATCTAGCATAATGAGGGTTGCTGCAAATGCGTTTGAGACTGGTACCATGAGAGAGGCTTTGAAGAAACAGAGAGCGCTGTTCTCTCTCGCTCTACCTCCAGTGAGAACAGATGATGGAGAGGGGGAGGATGGATAGGTGGATGGATGGGGGGAAAGCAAGGAGAGCATCATGAAGCTCAGAACTCGATCTTGCAGGCGGGAAAGGATTCATCCTGCATGACTACGGTGCTGCTGGAGGCCAGAACCATGATGTTCAGGTCCTGCTGCCTCTCGTGGGTCTGCTGGTACCAGTCCCGGGTCACCTCTGTGTCGTGGGTTGGAATCAGAGTCACCTGACGAGGACACGAGGAAACAAAAAAAGAGGAGAGACAGTAGAGATGAAGTGAAGGAGGAAAGAGATCAGCCATGAATGAAGAAAACAAGAAAAATGGACATTTAGATTCACAGATAGTTGAATGTATAGCAACAAAGTGTCTCAGTGAGGCATCAGAACAGCTTCAGTGCTGCTTGGCTTTCATTCTACAAGTCTGTGAACTCGACTGGAGGGATGAACAGCATTCTTCCAAAATGTACTCCCAATCAGGTGTTTTGATGATGGCAGAGGAAACACTGTCAGACACAGTCATGTAGGGTTGAGGGGTGACCGTCCACAGCATTTTCAAACATATTAAACCGTTAGTGAGGCCTTTTGTTCTATGGACAAGGGCATCTTCTTAGAATAGTAATGTGTCATCAGGATAAAGATGTGTCATCAGGATAAAGGTGATCACTCAGAACAACTTTAAACTGATCTGCTGATCTGATCCCCTGAGTGTGTCTGATATTCAGGTCTGCATGTTCATTTGATGTATGCCACACATACACTCAACCAGTTGTGAAGAATATGGTGATGGGTGACTTATGTGACCAGATCACTTTTTCCACATTGCTCAAATGTGTTCATCTTTATAATAAGGGCTTTATGCACTGCAGCTTTTCCACTCTGTCTGACTGTGGACAGATTCTTCTTGCTGACAGTCTGATCACGTCCTGCAGTGACACTCTTAGTCACCTGAGGTAGAGTTGCTGTTCTGTTTTTTATTAAATACTAATGCACTGTCACGATAATCAAATGCACGCTGTCAACCACAGTTCCTCAGCCCATTTTCCATAGATCTAAATGCTTTCACTGTCACTGTTCCTATAGAAACACAAGCCAGTTGAGCAGTCACTAAAGTTCCTGCCATCTGTGCTCTAACAATGAACTGTCGGATCTTTTCCCCTTGCCATCATTACAAAATCAGCATTAACTGGGCCTGCTCAGCATTTCTATACAGGACTGGATGCTCATTTTTTATTTGTAGCATTGCAGTGCACCTGTGTGGAAGCATCTGCATTTGTTATGTTTCTCCACTCATTTATTCAGGTATTATGAGGAATATAATATATGAGGGTATGAATATAAGGAATGAAGGTGCAGACAAACTATTGAAGATGGTGGGTAAGTACCTGTAAATTGGACCCCCACTGAGCTTTGCCTTCCAGTAGGGCATCCAGGACTCCACGGCTGGGCTCTCCGCTGCCCGGCTCATTCCCACTCACCACATAGTACGCAGCTCGCACTCTCTTGAAGAATTCCTGGTCGACATTCTTGGCACTGCAGTGGTTGGGCACATAGGCCAGGTCAACATACACGGGTGGTCCAGGGGGGACGGCTGAGCTAGTTTTCTGGGTGTTGTTACCTGAAAGTAAACAAATAAAACAGCATGAGTTCACATATTTTTTTTATACAAATCAATTATTCAGAAAAATATGCCCACACCATGTGTCATTACACCTTAATGGATTAATATCTGTGCTGCATATCCATTATTCTAATGACCTCAGTCTATTGCACGTCCAAACCCAACCTTATCATGTGCAGACAATGTTTAAAATAAACAGGATTGCGTTAACTCCCCTGAAATATTAATATTTATGGAAACAAACCAAAATGAATTCAATAAAATGTGACATATTGTAACCCGTTTAATGTGAACTAAATGTTATCAACCACACATGAACATAAAAGTCTATTATGTGACTTTACATGTAAGAGTTTCAGTTGCATCTATGGGTATTAATATCTACTACTCACTTCATTTTATGATATGATTTCCAATTCTAGAAATAACAACCCTAATTTCAAGTTGATCTGTTGATGTTATCTTTTCTTCTATGTTTATTTTAGATATCTTTTTTGTAAATTTATTTTGAAAGTTACACAACCAACTGCAAAATGCCTGTATAGAAGGAGAACAGGTGCACAGTTAAGGTTGTATTGTGGAGGTAAATGTGTCCTAATCAATCTGGTATGAAGGCAGTTTGAATCAGTCCAGAAATTATTTGGAAGGTAAATACATGTAGTGTGTATGTTGCAGGATTTGAGTATGTTAACCCACCTGAACTGCTCTTGACACCATTTACCAAGCCTTTTGCCGGGTTGAGGATCTCACTCCTGGAGCCTTGGGTCTCAGACATCTTGATCAGCCTGGAGCTTCTGTCTGTGTCCTTTCTCCTGAGGGAGGCTGACCGAGGTGAAGCAGAGTCCTTGGAAGTCTGCTTCACTGGAGTAGAGGACCTCTTCCTGACTTCCCCCTTACGAGCTGGGGAGGCTGACTTAGGTTTGCCCTTCCTGAGGCCTTTGGAGGTCTTGTGCTCCTTCTTAAGAAGTTTCTCTGTGCTGCTGTGGTCATTGAGAAGAGCTTCTGGATCTACCATGCAAACATCTGGGTGTGGAGGGTGGGGAAGAGGGTCCTTCATGGGTGTGGGGAGAGGATCATGAGTCTTCTGAGTTGACCTTGGTGATGGAGGATGGTGACTCCCCCCACCTCCAGATGCAGATAATTTGTCCACCGGCAGATGTTCAGCGTCTTCGTCTGAGTCAAGATTTCCTTCTGCTGTTATGGATGGACACTCTTCGGTTTCCGGAGGGACGTCAGAGTCCGACTGTGAAGGCAACGACTCGCTGACTGATGTTGGAGGTGTTTCCTCTCCAGCTAACGTCACAGCCAAACCAGAAGACATGGCACCAGGCAGCTGGTGTGGTCCCTGTCCAGAGTCTCCATGGTGACTTGGAGGGTGGTGACGCTTTTGCTTGTGTGACCTCCTTTTCAAGGAGTGTTGCTCTTGATCATCCTCATCCCCCTCCTCGGAGTGGTCACTATGGCCTTCCTCCTCACCCTCGTCACTGGAGAGGTGAGGGCTTGGGTTGATGAATGATGGAGACAGTTCTCCTTTGCGATGCTGATATTCGCAGGAGGAATAGCCTGGATGGGAGGCAGAGGAGGAGGTGGCTCCTGTGTTCAAGTCAGAAGGACGATCAGCCTTTGCAGCTCCTTTGCTAGATGTTTCTGTGTGATAGGCATCTCTTGAGGAGGACATAGAGGTTCCATGGACACTGGCCATCCATTCCATCGCTTCCATTGTTTCCTCATCCTCTTCCTCATCATCATCACCATAACCTGGAGGAGGGGCACTTGGGCAGTCGTCAGGCCTCTGTAGTAGCTCCCAATCAGATATACTGCTCTTTCTTCTGACCTCTAATCTCTCTGATGGCATCTCCAACAAGCTTTTCTCTTCTACTCTTTCTGTCTCTCCTTTCTTACCATCTTCTACCTTTTCACACATCTTTGGATCAGCTGTTGCCTTCTTCTCCTCTATACTGTCTTTGCATGTCTTTTCCTCCAATTTCTTCTCCTCCATTTTCTCCTTGACTACACTGTCTTTAGGAGTTTCTGTCTTTTCATCTTTTGTTTCTTTTTCAGGCACAGTTGCATCTTCTTTTACAGGTGAAATAACTCCAATTGTCTTTTCTTCTTTTATGTCCAGTGTTTTCTCTTTGTCCTCATCTTTTTTGGACAAATCTGTTGTGGCACATGCGGTTTTGCTAGCTCCACTGTCACTCAGAGGAGTAACTGAGGCTGTCTGTTGTGTTGTTTCCATCACGACTGTAGGTTTAGACACGACAGAAGAGGTGATGGTGACTGTCATCGTCTCTGTTGGGTGTATGGTACTTTCTACCACATATGACTCAGTTATTGATGAACAAGTCTCAGACACTTTTTTGATTTTTTCACATTCAATACGACACGGTAGAGTGCTGTCCTCCATTTCAAGTGTAACAGGCTCCTCATCTTCCTCTGACCCTTGGGAGACCCTGTCAGGCGAGTCAGCCCTTTGGAGGGGTGAGACGTCAAAGCAAGCCTCTGATGTGGATAAACTTTGCGACACTTTTGGTGGTTCGATACTTTGCAGAGATGGTGCTGCAGAGGATGTTGTAATCTTGGTTTCTAGCATATAGAAACTATCAGTGCTTGACTTTGTGTCTGTTTCAGGCTTTTCAGAACCACTTAGATCCTCAGTCAGTTTGGCAGTGGTAGGCAAGATTGGAGATAAGGGTTTGGTTTCATCAATCTTGCTGGGTAAAGACACTTTTGTTGCAGGTTTCGCTGTCACCTCCAAGTACTCATCTCTCTGAAACCCTCCAAAGCAGGAGCTTGTAGACTCTGTGGGGAATGATGGCTCCTCTTTTGCTAGAGTTATTTGAGAGCTTGATAGTGTTGTGGATGTCTGAACTTTGTCTTCAGACTGTTTACTCAGAGGGGCAGAAGTTGAGGCTGAGGATGAGTAACTATATGACGTGGAGGAGTATGTAGAAGAAGAGTATGTTAAGGTGGTGTATGTGCAAGCTGATGAGGAAGTTTCCTCATGTTTTGTGGTGATATCTTGAGTCTGCCTCTTCTCTGCACTTTCTTCTTGGATATCTCTTTGGCTGTAGTATTTGTCCTCGCTTAGCTTGGATAGATGAGAGGAATCTGAGAGGGTTTCTTTCTTATCGTCCTTCAATCCTGCTTGACTCTCTGCACTGTAAAAATGTTCAGAATAACTTCCAGATCTGCTCTGCCCAATATCAGCATAGCTGCCACTTAGCGGTGGGGAGGGACTAGATGCAGTCTTGGACAAGGACTCGTCATGGACTATGGAATGGTCAGGAGGCAAAAAGCTACCCGTTAAGCTGCTTGTGGTCACTGGTTGAGAAGTTTCCTTTGTCAAAAAGCTTGGTGGTGGAGACATTTTGGCTTTATCTTCTTTTTCTGACTCTTGTACTTCAGTGGAGGTAAAATCCTCGGCAGACGACAACCTTCTTTTTGTGGTTGGTTCAGGAGACAAATGCTTTTTGTCTGTGTCCTCTGCTGTCTTTGTTTCAGGAAGTTTTGGAGCATCTGATGTAATGGAACAGCTCTCATCCATTTTGTGGGCACTTGGGCTTGGTGATGGAGTTGGTTTACCTGCATCTTCACTTCTTGTCTCAGGAAGCCTGGATGTGGCTGTATCACCAGCTATATCATCTTCTTTGAGTGGTTTTACTTCAAGAGATGGTGTTGTTTTACTCATGCCCTTGTCTGTCTCTGTGACTTTAGAAGCTGAGCTATCATCAGGTGTTGGTTTGCAGACTGTTTCCTCTTTATGGAAGCTTGATTCAGGCAACTGAGATTTTTTATTTGAGTCCTCTACCTCTGCTAATGTAGCCCTATCGTCAGAGCTACGTTTGCACATTTCTTTTTCAGACTGTTCTCTTGCACCTTTTTCCATATCTATATCACTTAACTCCTCTTCTTCTTCCTCCTCCTCCTCCTCCTCATCTTCATCTTCATCATCATCTACATTGAAATCTTCCCCCTCTACAAGTAATCTTTTATCTATCAGGCTCTCTTTTCCATCAGGAAAGTCTAGCATGGATTTACAAGTGGCAGAGCTGCTAATTTGACTATTGTCAGATGCCAAAACATTATCATCTATTCCATGTCCTAACACTGTGGCAGCAGATGCTTGTTGAGGTAAAATGTCTTTTTCTGCAGGTGAATGTCGACCAGATGGAGATCCCTCTCTTTCATGATCAGAGGACTCCATTTTGTCTTTGAGAGACTCAGCAGATTTTTCTTTCTCTTTTTCTGTTGTCTTCTTTTCTGCAAGTTCTCCAA
Organism: Nibea coibor; assembly: GCA_023373845.1. Taxonomy (NCBI): domain Eukaryota; kingdom Metazoa; phylum Chordata; class Actinopteri; family Sciaenidae; genus Nibea; species Nibea coibor. Next base: position 3,290,449 of record CM041721.1, on the reverse strand, counting down.
AAGCTAAAGGAGCCGCTGAAATTTGGACTCCAAGATCTGATTGGTGCCATGGTGGAGAGGGTGTTTCTTGTCTTATTGGTGCACTTACTGATTGAACAGTTGCACTGCTAGAAACCTTGTCACTTTCTCCTGTTGCCCCTGTTTGAAAAGCTGCTGCAGCACCTTCAGTCATATCTTCTTTCTCTTTCTCTGATTTTTCAGGTTTGTCCTCTTTGGGACTGAAAGAATAAGACTCAGCAGCCTGAGACATTTTGTTATCTTGCATTTCTATTGATGAAAAGCTCTTGTCAACATAAGGTGTATCTGGTCTTTCTTCTCTCTCCCTCTCTTCCTCTTGGCCTTTCTCTCTGTCTTCATATTTAGGTGAGGCACTTCGGCTGTGGTGGCTGCTCCTTTCACTCTCTGTGAGGGACACCGGGCTGTAGTCAACTCTACTAAAGGACAAAGGCTCTTCTTTGTACTGATCTTCCAGGAGAAACATGGCTCCTCCAGCCTCTGACTGGCTTATTCTTCTATTATCATCAATACCCAAATCAGAGGTCTGATCAAAACCTAAAGAAACCTCACTTTCTTCTCTAGAGTCCAAATCTTGGTCCTTTGGAATGGGCTTTTCATACGGATCGTACTTAGAAGCACCAATGGTTTGCTTTTCGTCTCCAATGGCTGCTTCTTTGTCTGAGGTTATTTGATCAACACTCTCCATTTTTGCAGTGTCTGGTTTTACAACTTTAGTGTGGCTGGGATCCTCCTTGTCTAACATAAAATATGAACAAGGCTGTGATAATCCTGGAGAAGCCACCTCTCGTTCTCCTTCCATCTCCCTCTCTGCTTCCTTTTCTGGTTTCTCATCTAGCTTTGCCTTTTCTGTAGCGCTGAGTCCTGAGCTTGTCTGAGGCAGTACGTGTTTGTCTTGTGGTGGTGTTTCGTCTACACTGGACTGGCTCTCGGTGCTTGAAAGTGTACAGCTCATGGGCTGACTCTCAGTGCTTGATACTGCTGACAACACAGGCTTTTTCTCAGTTGTGTCTGACGTTGGTTCTGCTTTAGCTGCTGGGATATCAGAAGCGGTTTCTTGTTTTGGAATGGAGGTCATTATTGTCACATCAAAGGAGGGCTCTGGCTTGGCAAGTGGTGCGGTTTCTGTTTTCACATCTTTGTCCACTTCGGGTGACAGTCTTGGTTCTTCTTTGCCAAACTCTTTGACCTCTTCATCAATAGAGGGCTCTTGCATTGTAAGCGTTGGAATGATCACTGTGGCCTGTTCTGATATTGACAGTTTAGCTTGGTCACTTGTCTGTGGAGTTTGGGTTAAAGGCAGGTCTTCAGAAGAGATGTCATGTCCTGATTTTCTTGGCTCAACTGACAAAGGTCTGGAACCTGCTCCTCCCATACAAATGTCCTCCTCCTCTTCATCTTCCCTGTCTTCATCAGAGGACTGAACCACAAATGCAGATTTGTAATCTGACTTGGATGCCATTGCTGCTTCTCCCAATACTGTCTGTGTGGATTGTTTAATGGCTTTGTCCAGATCTTTCTCTTGTAACTCCTCTCGTTCCCATTTCTCCTCTTTGGTATGGTCTGTATCAGAAGAATCATACTTTTCTTTCTCAGTGATCTCATCTGTCTTCATATCACCAACATCCTTTTCTTTAATCATTTTTTCATCCTCTTCTGGTTTTGTCTTTTCATCTTTGATGTCTTCAGTCCCATAGGTGTATTCTTTTTCCTTTTCCTGTTCTTTTTCCATTTTCTGTTCTTTGCTCAGTTCAGCAACATGTGTATCATCTTTTTCTTTCTCCATCTTCTCCTCTTGACTAGTCATGGCCTTTGCTTCTGTAACTTCTTCTTTTTTCGCCTCTTGGATGTGGCTAGGAGACACACAAATGTCATCTTTTGCTGGTTTCAGGTCTTGACTTGATGTAGTTAGAGAAGCCAGCATTTCTACTGATGAAGCACCAACGGTTTCCATCTCTTTCTGAGTTCCAGTAAGCTTATCAGAGGTTTCTTCATGTATAGATTTATCTCTAACATCACAAATATCATCCTTTTTAGGTTTCTCCTCTTCCAAGGTCTGAGATATTGGGAGATCTAACTCTTTTTTATCATCCTTCTTCAATCCAGACCCAAAAGGATGATCATCTTTTCCCTTTTGCTCATCTTTGATGCTTAATATTGCTTCATTCTCAGTGTCCTGTTTGACAGATTCAGATTCAGGACTGACCTGTTTGACGACATCTTTCATTTCTTCTTTCATGGTTTCTGCTTTTGATGGCTCTTTTTCTTTCGTATCCTTGATTTGCTCAAGACTGGAGTCAGTTTCTTTCTCTTTTTCATGTTTGATTTCTTTGTCCTTAATTTCCTCCAAAATGGGTTTGTGGTCAGAGATATCACCCTTCTCCTCTTTAACTTCTGGAATATTTATTTCTTTGTCAGAAATGTCACGTTTTTCCAACTCTTTGTCATCCTTCAAAGTTTTGACAGATGAATCATCTATGTCACTTTCCTTTTGATCTTTAATGGATACAGAATCAGTAATATCACTCTTTTCTTTCTCCTTTTCCATTTCTTCCTCCTTAACCTTAATTTCTTTATCACAAATTTCATCCTTTAGGATTTCTTTTGCCTCCTCCTTGATGGGTTTTACATCAGCTGTAAGATCTTTCAACTCTACCTTCTTATCCTCATCTGCAAGGGGTTTTACACCAGCAGTGTCTTTGCTTTCCTCCTCCTTGCTAGGTTTGATACCAGAAGTTTCATCCTTAATTGTTACTGTATCTTTTTCTCCCTCGATGGGTTTGATAGTAGTGTGTTCCTGAATTGAGTCCAAGTCTTCTTCCTTAGTTGGTTTCAAAGAGAAAGTTTCCTCCTTATCTACTGCTTTCTCCATTTCTTCTGACATTGATTGTACAGCACAAATGTCCTTACTGATTTCATTCTCCTTTTCCACTTCTATCGTTGATTGCACAGCACAAATATCTTTAGTGACTTCCTTCTCTTTTTCTTCTGTCAGTGTCTGGTCAGCAGAAATATCTTTACTGATTTCTTTCTCCTTTTCATCTTGCGTGGGAGGTTTGGCAACACAAATGGAATCCTTCGTGGTTGTCTCATCCTCAGATGTTTTGACAGTGGAAACATCTTTGCTTATCATTACATCCTCTTCATCCATCTTTGAGAGTTTGAGAGTGGAACTGACATCTTTATTTGTTTCTTGCTCCTTTTCTTCCTCCATGACTGGTTTGACACCATCATCAGGTGTCACTTTTGCTTCTATCTTGGTTGACATGGCAGAGATATCATCATCTTTACATACTTGCTCTTCCTCCATCTTAGTAGATTTAATGGCAGCAGTGTCATCTTTACTTTTCACTTGTTCCTTTTCTTCTCCAACTGTTGGTTTAACAGCAGAAGTATCTTCCTTACTGGGCAGTTTATCTTTTTCCTCTGCCTTGGTAAGTTTTATGGCAGCAGTATCGTCTTCACTTGTGCCTTCCATCTTGTCTTCTTCTCCAGTAGATTTGAGGACACAAGCATCATCTTTGCTTGCTGTTGTATCTTTTTTCTGCTCCTCGGAGAGTGTGGTGTCAGAACTATCATCTTTACTTGTCTCTTTCTCTTTTTGCTCCGTGGTTGGCTTGGTAGCAGGAATCTCATCTTTACTCATGGGTAGAACCTTTTCCTCTGTCTTGGTGAGACCGAGGGTTGAAATATCATCTTTACTTGTCTCTTTCTCTTTTTCTTGCTCCGTGGTTGGCTTGGTAGCAGAAATCTCATCTTTACTCATGGTGAGATCCTTTTCCTCTATCTTGGTGAGACCGATGGTTGAAATATCATCTTTACTTGTCTCTTTCTCTTTTTCTTGCTCCGTGGTTGGCTTGGTAGCAGAAATCTCATCTTTACTCATGGTGAGATCCTTTTCCTCTATCTTGGTGAGACCGATGGTTGAAATATCATCTTTACTTGTCTCTTTCTCTTTTTCTTGCTCCGTGGTTGGCTTGGTAGCAGAAATCTCATCTTTACTCATGGTGAGATCCTTTTCCTCCATCTTGGTGAGACCGATGATTGAAATATCATCTTTACTTGTCTCTTTCTCTTTCTCTTGCTCTGTGGTTGGCTTGGTAGCTGGAATTTCATCTTTACTCATGGTTAGATCCTTTTCCTCTATCTTGGTGAGACTGATGGTTGAAAGATCATCTTTACATATCTCTTTCTCTTTTTCTTGCTCTGTGGATCGCTTGACAGCAAGAATCTCATCTTTACTCACTGTTTCGTCCATCTTGGTGAGGCTGATTATTGAAATAGCCTCTTTACAAATCTCCTGCTCCTTTTCTTCTTTCATTGTAACAGCAGATGTGTCATCTTTACTAATCATTTCTTCTTTGGTGATTTTAGCAAGACTGACAACTAACTCTTTCTCCTTTTCTATCTGCTCATCTGTTAATCGCTTGGTAGCAGAAGCATCTATCTTTCCTATCTCCTTTTCCTCTTTCTTATCTTCATTCACTTTAATATCAGATAATTCGGTTTCCTTTTTCTTCTCATCTTTAGGAGGCTCCATAAAGGGCATATCATCCTTCTCTGCCTCTTTCTGCATCTCATCTTTAGCAGGTGTGACATCTGTGATGTGGTCCTTTTTAATCTCCTTTTCTTCAGTCTTTATAGAGCTAGTATCACCCTTCTCTGTCAGGTCTTTCTCCTCCTCTTTCAAAGTCTTACTATCACAGACATCATCCTTTTTAACCCCTGTCTCAATAACCTCACATTTGAGGTCAAAATCATCTTGTTTTGAATCTCTATGCTTCTCTTCATCTTCTTTAGTAGTTTTGACTTCAGGGGTGTGGTCTTTTCCAGGCTCTTTCTGTTCATCTGTAATGGCTTTATCAACAGTGACAGTGTCCTTGGCAATTGGTTCTTCTTTGATAGGTTTGATATCAGAGGTTTCATCATGTACTGCCTCTTTCTCTGGTTTCTCATCAGTGGTGGATTTAACAGCAGAAACATCTTCCTGCATGACAGATGTCACTTTCTTCTCATCCTCAATTTGTATGACATCAGCTGTGTCATCTTTTTCTTTCTCATGGTCCACTTTGACAGCTTTAACTGCAGCTTTAGCATCACGTTGATCATCATCATCATCATCCTTCTTGTCATCATCGTCATCCAGGAAACGACCCTCCCTCTCTGGAAATTTCCCTGGAAGAGGTACTTTAGGTTCTTTTCCTTTGATTCCTTGGTCAACATCTTCATCACTTTGTTCAGGTGAGATATGGGAATCCTTTTTCGCTGGCTCAACTTCTGTTAAAGATGTAGCAACAACAGAGATTGTCTCTGCCTGTTTGCTTTCTTCTTCTGGCACTGGCTCCTTCTTCACTGGGACCTCTTTAATGTCTTTCTCAAAAGATTTGTCCAAAGATGTTGAAACCTCTACTACTTTGTGCTGATCTGCTTTCTGTTTGTCAGCATCTTCTGTTTGCAATGTTTCTGGATGCTCTGTCTTTTTAGTTTTGTCTTCAGTTGCTGTTACACTAATGACCTCCTCTTGCTTTTGCAACTCCAAATCAGGGAAGACCTTTGTTTTGTCTTCCACTGGTGACTGACGCAGTGGAGAGTGAGCTGCACTTGGTGGTCCAGACTGTGGAGGAGAGGCCATTTTAACAGTGATATCATCAGGACTGAAGCAGCGGTCTTCACTCTCTGAAGTTACTGAGTCGGATCCAAAAGGTCTAGTAGGGATAACAGATGAAACATCTTTAGGTGCAACTGCATCAATATTTTCCTCTTCGACAGGTAGGTGGACTGGTTTGGTGTCTTCTATAGACTTTGAAACTGGAGACACTGTGCCAGCAAGTTTTTCAACATCTTTCTCCTTACCCTGTAATAATTGGGATGAAGCATAGCCCTCTTGGAGTTTTTCAAGTGAAATGTCAACATTAGGAGTTTGGTCCTCCTCGTCTTCCTCCTCCTCTTCTTCTTCTTCCTCCTCCTCATTGTGTGCAACAGGAGTTTTAGCCCCCATCTTCACTTCTGCAACAGGAAGCTGCAAGTCATCAGATGGAGACTTGGGTTGTTTGTCATCTTCTAAAGAAGGTGGGGAAAGAGTTCCTGCAGAGAGTGGCTGCTCTTTGCCTTGGGTCGCATCAGGTGGAGTTGACAGGGGAACAGGGGTTTTGGGTGGTTCCTCCGCTGGAGCTGCTGCCACAGATGCTACAGATTGGTCTTCGGCTATGGAAGTAGGGAAAGAGGACATTTTGTCATATTCTGTGATGGATGTTGCAGAAGACACATGTTCTTCTTCTGCCAGAGGAGCAGTGATGATGTTGGTAAAGACCGATACTTGCTCCTGCACACCTGGGATAAAACCTTTCTCTGAGGCAGCTTGCATCTCCCTCATGCCATGAATATTTACGAAGGATTCAGTCTGATCTGGAACAGAGATGTCATAGGCACCTACGTCATATTGAAGGTGTGGTATCCTCTCCTCTGCCTCCTCGTGAATTTCCTCATCAGAGATGGTTTGCTCTGTCTCAGAGTAGCCAGGGATGGTCTCATCTTGGATGTAAGAGATGGGTTCAGCTGCAGCTGCTCCTTGAGCTACTGAGGTTATGGGAGCTGTGGCACCTCCAACATGTGACAGGTAGCCCTCTTCATCTTCCTCATCTTCGTCTTTGGCTGCAGATAGAATTTCCATAGTTTTGCTTTCAGAGACCATTTGTTCTTCAGCTGAATCTTCAGGTTTGATCTCTTCATCTGCTATTACATCTAAATCCTCTACCTCCTCTAGTTCGGCTTTCTCCACTCCCTCCTCTTCCTCTTCTTCAGATGGAGTCATTTGTATCTCCTCTTTTGTTACAACTTTAGCTAAGAGATTTTCTGATTTCTCCATTTCTTCTAACTCATGTTTCCTGTCAAGCCCATCGTCCTTTGCCTCCTTCCATTTTGATTCATCTTCCTCTTCGCCTATTCCCATATCTTCCTCCTCCTCCTCTTCTGTTTTCTTTTCAGCAGCTGGGGCCTCTTCCTCCTCTTCCTCTTCCTCATCCTGAGTTGCTGCTCCCTCATCCTCAAATTTCTGAGACTCTTCCATTTCTCTCTCTTTTACTGACTCTTTGTCTTTGTCTTCATCTTCAGCTTCTGGTGCTGAGACCTCCTTTTGTGGTGACTTTGCACCAGGTGGAATCTCAGATGTAGTTTCTTGTGCTTCTTGCTTCTCCTGGGTAAGACTTTGTGCTGTTCGCTCCAATGAAACCTTGTTACTGTCTGATGGCTCTGCTGCTACGGGTACAACTTCAGCGGTTTTCAGTTCTTCAAACTCCTTGGTGAGGTCTTCAGGTGTTGAGGGAGCAGATATACCATCCACTGCTCCATTCTCTATTGGTACAGGTTGAATAATTTCAGGTTTTGGCTCTTCTTTTTTAGTTTCAGAAGGTTCAGCCTTTGCTGCTTTGATTTTTCCAGTCTTGGCTTTACTTGACACTTTAGCTTTATGTAATGTCTTTCTGACTTCTGGTGTGAGTGGTTTTAGGTCAGGCTTTGTCATTTTTCTCAGCTCAGGTTTGGATGCGTCCTTCTTTTTGTCCTCTTTAGATTTAATATCCTTCTTGTCATCTTTTTTAGCAGAGTCGTCTTTCTTTACTTTCTTTATCTCTTTCTTTTCTTTGTCCTTCTTCTCATCCATTTTTGACACCCTTTCCTTAGGGTGCTTTTTTAGAGATTTTTCTTTCAAGAGTTTTTTCTTCTCTGGCACATCGCTTTTAGATTTTATAGTCTTAGCAGGCTTCTTCTCCTCTTTTTTCTCTGATACATTTTCCTTTACAGAGTCGCTCTTTGCCTCTGTGGCAGCTGACACATCGTCTTGTCCTTCGGTTTCTTTCTTTGAGGCCTTTGCAGTAGTCTTTGGGGATGACTTAAGACTCTCTTTACTATCTGTTCTTTGTTTTAACTTGGTTTGTTTTATAACAGAGGGAGGAGCTCCCGAGGCAATGTCCTTTTGTGTGGCTACAGGATAACGCAAGAAGTCAAGGTGCTTTAATTTTTCTAGGCCCTCCAGGATCTTGTTTTGTGGTGCATTCCCAGGGAACAGCACTCTGACGATTTTTTCTGCAGGGTTGGCAGGGAGCCAGACGACTAAGGCTGTAACTGATGTCAGGTAGGGCACAGATATTTCTCCTTCTTTCCCGTTGGGCAGCACGATACCAGTTTTGGCCTTGCTGTTGCCAGCCCACTTCTGCATCAAAAATTGCATCTCTTTACTGTCTTTGACAGGGTTGAGAATATACATGTCTAACCTGCCCACTCCCATCTTGTGGAACAGGGTAATTGGCTCAATGGTGTTGCTGACCACTCGACAGAGAGGCTCTGCCTTGATTCCTAGTTTGTTTAGGTACTGCAAAGTCAACGAGGCCTCTTCGATGCTGCGCTTCACTTTAAGGTTAGATTCTGGCATACGGAGCTTCTCCGGCACGTTGAAGAATACCACACCTAATTCAGGAGAGATCAGGTTCTTCATCCAGTCACTGTAGTTGGTGGAGCCTTGAGACTGCTCCTCCTCCTGTTCTGCTATCTTCCTCTGAAGCAGCCCATTGATTCCTGGGAGATTGTCAGCGCCGATGTGTGTGAGTAGAATTGAGTCAATGCGGTCCAAGTGACGAACCAGCTTCCAGAAGCATGATTTTCGCTCAGAGCCTCCATCCACTAAGATGTTGAAGCCATTTACAGCAAAGAGAGCAGAATCTCCTCGTCCACCAGGAAAGATGTAGCAACATGGCTTGGACAGTTTCAGGAAGCCACCAGAGGTGGGTGGCTCCAGGAGGTCAAAAGGTGAAGGGACGTCGACCGTCTCAGAGATGTACTCTGTGAACTCGGTGACGCCCTCCATCTTGTAGAGAACAGGCTCAGGGTTTAGTTTATATTCCAGGAACTCCCTTATGGTCTGCTGCTGTCCCAGGGAGCTCCAGCCCACCTCCCCGCGGCAGGACACAGTAAGTGTAGCCTGCTGCTTGGGGGCTGCTGAGCCCAGTAATTCACTGACCTGCTGGAGGGACACATCAGTCAGTGATTATGCATTAATGTGGTAGAATTGTGTTGTAAAGACATAAAAAAAGAATAGAAGAGTCTAGTAGGGTGAGAAAACTCAACCTTTTGTGTACTTCCATGTTGGGCTATTTGTGCTTTACAACAAATACATTACCAAAATGTACCAAAGCGTGCACCCATTTTCCAACTGCACTTAAAAATCTGATGAAAACGGTACATTCTTGAACATGTTCAAGTGTTAGAGGACAGTAGATCTGACTCACCCCAGGATCAGCAAAGACACGTGAAAAGGTCTGGTAGGTGAAAACCCCAGTTTGAAGAAGAAGGCCACCGTGATCTGAGCTCTGGCCACTCAAGACCAGAAGCTTGTGTCCTGCTGAGTCTGTGACTAGAGACTGGATCTGGGACACACACACAGAAACAGAAAGAGAGAGAAAGAGAGAGGGAGCCAGAGGACAGTTAAAGGAGAGACAACACTGGTAAGATGGAGAGAAAAATACCTACGTCACTGACAAACGAAGATGCACTTTAACTGTGTCAAGGTTGACAAGATTTGTCCATGAATATAGAAAAAGGGACACAAAAGTCACCAGCCTGTGCAGGATTATAAACTTGTTAGTTCGATTCTGATTCTCATTTTAGACTTCCAAGTTTAGAAGATATTCCACAAATTTCTGGGGAAAAATTAGCAGTAATGGAAAAATAAATTATTTTTTGTAGTACAAGTTTCTGTACACAAAAGCCAAAGATATGTTTTGAGGTAATACATCATAGACATACATCATCCATAAGGAAGCAGAACTGACAAGTTCATTTTTCATCTGTAATAAGTTCTGCTTTATCCAACAATTCTTTAAAAGACAAAAAAGAAAGAAAGAAAGAAAGAAAGAAACTAAAATTATATTTTTAAATCTTTGATACCATTTGCAGAAAGTGTTTGTTGGGCAATAAATAGAGAGATGGTTTTGATATCGACCATTTTCAAACAATGCTAAGCCTTACGGAACTTAAAGGGTAACTTTTTATATATTCCACACCATTGATACGTGAGTGTACATGCAACCAGCTGGAACTTTATGTCAGAATATGCTGACATTACCTCTGATACAACAGTGTCTTCTGAAGGGTTGACAAGCACCACGGTCTCTAGGACATCACTTCTGTGGTGGAGGGTTCTTTGTCCTGTAGGAGAAGATTGAAAACATGATGTCAATCTTTCATGAATAAAGCATTTAGACTCCATCAAGGCCTGAAGGTTAGATAAGGTAAAGTTGACAGACACTGTTGCCAGACGCTGAGCCGTCTGGCCTCAAGACATCCTGCTGGATGACATCCAGACCTGATCTGGAAAACCTCTTTGAGTCAGGGAGATTTACTATACTGCATTCTGCATTGTATGTGGGGCAATCACTATATAGAGACAGGCAACCCACTTGTGCATCAACGCAAGAACAAAAGTTGGAATAGGAAATAGGTCACTGATGTCTGTTGGGTGAAGTTTAAAATTAAAACCATGAGCACAACACAGTCTAATTGGGACCAATATTAACCATTGATATTAGGTTTTAAACTTGATTTCATGCTTTTCCATTGCTTAACCTTTGGCCATAGACAGAAATATGTTACTGGTTGGTTGAAAAGGAGTCCTCATGTGAGTATAAACACTAATGCATGAAAATCTGTACACAAAAACAAAGAAAATAACACCAGCCTGCGACACAAGGGGTAAACCAACCTACGTCCCACCTTTGCCTGCTTAAATGTTGAAATTTTGAAAGCATAAGATTGTCCATGCAAGTGAACAAAATGGAGGGAGCTTGAAGTAAAGCCACTGTTCCTTCCTGTGATCCATTTGAAATGGTTGGAGCACCTTATCTGGATGCCTCCAGGTTGCCTCACCCTGGAGGTTTTCCAGGCATGACCAACTAGTAAGAGACCCCGAGGTTGACCCAGAACATAGTGGAACACTGGGATCCCCCAGAGGTAAACACTGCAGGGGAGAGGGATGCCTGGACTACCTTGCTTAGCCTGCTGCCATCAAAACCTGGCCCCGAATAAGCAGAGGAAAATGGATGGGCGCATGCATATTCATCATAATTATGCAGCAGTACTTAATTCCACTCAGAGGTGATGTTAAGCTTTTAATTCCCCGTTGTTTCAGCACAGATGCATGCTCTAATATTAGAGAGATCTAATAATAGGAGCATCTCAGTGACTCCACCATCCACAGAGATCTCCAGTGCATCCCCTGAGTTTGCAGTGCTTTGCCATCTTTGTAGGATCTGGGCTGTTGACATATGTTTTCCATGAAAAAAATGACAAAATTACTCTCCCTTACTGGGATGTATGAAGGACTGTCAAGTTCTCACAGTTGACACACATAAGATTTTAAATCAAACTGATAAAAAAAAAGTAATTTCACACAGTAAAGAACTGGTTCAGCTTCTTATTAATAAGCTAATCAGAGTCGTTCTTATAGATCATCTGTGACCCAGAGGAAGACGGACCCAACAAGAAGCTGTTATATTACAGATCATAATCACAGCCATATCTGTTTCCAACTGGTGATTGTCTTTCTTCTCTTCATCGAATATATTTGAAACCATTCTCCTCATATCTAGCAAAGAATCATCTGTGACATCATGAAAACTTTAACTTAGCAGTTGTTCTGTTCTAGCAGCTCTTTTTAGAAGCATATCCATCCAGTTACAAATGTAACTCACAGTATTTCCAGCATAAATATAAATAGAACAAAAAAGCTAATACATATAATAATCTTGAGCAGGTTATGATCTAGTTCAGTGGTTCCCAAACTTTTTTAGCTGCGCACCCCCTTCTATGTCCCAACCAGGTTGACACGCCCCCAACCCCCCCCCACCTTCTTCTCTGTAAACACAGTTTCAATATAATGCAACAAAGTTATGCGCAAGCTTCGATTTTTAAGAGTAAAGAGGATGGATGACAGGCTCAGGATCAGAGGCAGAAAGCAGATAAGTCAGGGAAAATGTTAGAATATTTTGAGCCACGTTGACCAAAAATTTTAAATGACCGTGGAGCTAACAATACGAGAGAAGGAAAGAGAGAGGGAGAAACAGGGAGGGGGGATGTGTGAGTATTTCCAGTATATTTGTAGCAATAATGTCAGTACCTTTTGGCCAAATACTTACCCATATTCATGCGACAGGTGGGCCTGCATCTTGGCACAAAGTTCTCTTAGAGGCCACCAGCTAGGTGCGCATTTAAGCATAGAAGACGTTATCTTCTTCTACGTACAGTGTGCAGTAATATTATTGCTTCATGTTAAGATGAAATGCATTTTGAATAGCCTGCATTTATTTATTCCTAAAATAAAACAATTTGTCTTCAGTTTGTTTTGGTTAATTTTTTTTTTTATTTATTTTTTTTGCCACAGCATTTTTAAAAGGAAAATAGAAAGAAATATTCACTATTGTCACTGAACTGTAATAATGGTTATTCTGTCCTGTTTAATTTAAGCTGATTATTTAACCTTCCGTTTCTTTTTAAAATCATGAGTCTTTTTTTATAATGCCTTGTGCTTCATCATATCATCATATCATATCTTGTCTTTATGCCTGTTTATGCCTCATGTAAAGCAATCTGAAAGAACCTGTTAACTGTAAATTTGCTAAATAGTACAGATACATTTGCCATTTATTCACCATTTATTTTCTATTGATTCATTTTATTGTTCTGACTTTAAAGTTATGTTCTAAATTGTTTTATGTGACCTGAAGAGTGCCACAATAGATAAGAAGATGTCAAATAACAATAACATGAACCATAATAATAATGAACTTGATCATCATAAAAGTTATAGTCACATACAGTGAATTAAATTCAGAAAAATCCAACATTCAGAGAGCCTCGCTGAAGCAAACTAGAGGATGTGGCTCCCTCTGTTGATGTTACCATAGCAACACACTGACGGCCTTATGTTTTTGGTCACCCTGTGGACACCACTGCAGTCACCATCACTAATGTGAGACAGAAAATTATTTTTAGTCCACTGACCCTTGCACGGAGCGAACCATGAGAGGTGATTGAAGGTTTCTGTTGATGGACGGGGAACGATGATACTCTTCACTGTTCAAATGAACCTGCGAGTGCAGCAGTCAGGAGGAGTTCTAACACTTCAGCAGATCTGCCCACAGACGTGTCCGGTTTCACAGTGTGATGACTAAGCTCTGAGGGTGAGCGATGATTTGCAAGTTTGCTTTGATACTTCCAATGCTGACAAGAGCAACACACAAAAGTGAGCCAACGATACAGATTCTGGAGGCACCTGCGTCAAACATCTCTGGCATGAATCTGTCAATCCACTCTGAGAAGAAGGAAGTCCAGAGAGACAGCGTGTCCTTTTGACCTCCTGATGTGCTTTCCTCAGGTGAAACAGAGGAGAAGAGACTGCATTAGCTGCTGCTGATGGCTGCCTGCGGGGTGACTGCTTGCTGACACTGCAGACTGGTACAACCTGATACAACAACAACAAAGACACTCTAAGTCTGAAACGCTGCCGTTTCCTCTCCCGGGGGGTGTTCAGAGAGCGTCAACAATGCAGAGTGTCTGAGAGGACCGTCACTGCCACTGCAGGCTGGAGGTCTCTCTGATCAGGTTCACTTTGACTCCCAAACACGGATAATGGGGAGGAATCTGCGTACGTGACATTGGTGCATGTCTTTGGTGTAAGTCTTTAAAAGGTCCCGTAATACTCAGCTTTCTGGCTTTTTGTGTCGATAGTTGATTAAAATCTTAAATAAGTCTTTAAAAAACATTCTCTTGTTTAAGGTCACCAGATGTTTAAATTGGCTGTTTTTCTGACTGCTGGTCGAACAAAACAAAGACATCTGACGACATCATCTTGGGCTCAAGGTAATTGTGATGGGAGAACTATTTAATGAAGATATTTAGACCAAACTATTAATTAAGAAAATAGCCTGCAAGTTAATCAATAATGAAAATAATCATTAGTTGCAGGCTTGATGACGTCCTCATTGGCATTGCAGTTATAATACTGAATCCTCACATGCAGCTAGTAAACCTGCTGACTGGAGGTTTTGCCTGAATGGCAGATTTTAGTGAAGCCAATCAGTCAGAATGTTCAGCAGTAACTTCTGTCACAGACTTATGCACAGGATCAGGTAGTAAGCGATTACATGTACTTGGGATTATGTGGTCAGTTTTCCATTGTGTATGTGAGCTGCTGTGAAGTGGAAGTGTGGGATCATTAAAGTCAGTCTTATCTTAATGTTATTTTTTTTTGGATAACCAGCTGAAGAGTGATGTGCAGGAAAGGGGCACACAGGTTGGGATTTGAACCTGGGCCTCCGCAGTGAGACTTTACATATAGGGCAGCTGCTCTATCGACTGAGCTAAACGCCGCCCCAAAGTCAAGCTTAGCTTAACAGCAATCAGCCCAGATCCAATATGTTATTGTATTTTATTATAGTTAAACTGTCAAGGATTACTTGATAACATTTTGGATTAAATCATTAAAATGACATTTTCTTTCCTGATAAGCAGTGCACGTCTAACTCATGGAAAACAACAGAATAAAGAATGGTGTAGACACAAGGTTCAAGCGGCAGCAGTCCATTCCTGAAAACCATCACCATCATGTAGACTGCATTTTATTTGCATTGATTGAAATGTTTTAAGATGTTAAAAAAGGAAAATTGCCGAACTAAAATAAAGAATAAAAATAAAGTACATATTTCTTGTAATACAATGGATTTCATTACCAATTTGTATTCAGTGACTGACTACACTTCAAAGACATTGAACTTCATGAAATCACCATCGATTTCAAACCAGCGTCACAAAAATCAATGCTATTCTTGTTTGCCTCTAAATAAAACTGATGCTGATGGTACAAAATTTCACCCTACCCGAAGCAACACTTAATCTTCGCATTTAATTAGTGTGTGACATAATCCACACCCTCCATGGAGGTGTGTCTGCTTTGCCCTGCACCACTAGTAAAGACCTGCTTATCACTGCAGAGGGAACATCAGTGATGCAAACTGAGAAGTCAACAGAGGATTTGAGTTGGTTGTATAAAGACATGAAGGTAGAGGTGCAGAGTTAGTCATCCCTCCTACCGTATGGAAATGTTTACGTTTTTATATCCTCTTTTATAGGTTGTACTTTTTACTGAAGCTTTGGGCAAGGACGGCAGTGTTACATCCTGCTAGAAAAAGTTGGGTCATTGTCAGATGTGGGTGTGTTGTTTTATCACAGCCAGTACTTGTGTTAGTTTTCCATGTGTTCCATATGTTGTGTCAGTGTGTGGTTCAGTTATTTATACAGAAAAGCTTTTTTCATGACATGAAATCAAACTCAGGTCTCCATATTTATTATGCTGCAGTGCAGAAACCCCTAATTTAGGTCATAATGAAAACTCTTATATTGTATCCTTGTGTTCCATTTCATCATGTATGAAAGGTAGAAAATGTTTTAAATCTGTATATCTCCATTGTGTGGCACTGACAAGTGACAGATCTGTACAAGCTTTGGCAAGTTTCTCTCCTACAAAAATGATAAATGGGCTCACTCTAAAGAAATCTGTCAAACAAGGGAAGACTGATGGATTGTTAAATGACTTAAGTCAAGGTGGGAATCGACTTATCTCTGCAGTGCGTCAGACACGCCTTGATTAAACACACTCTGCCTCCAACAAAGTCCACACACACCACTGTGTCAGCCTTTTTCTGTCTCTATCTTCAAGGCTGGGATCTATGCAGAAGATAACTACTTTCTATCCATTTTAAAAGAAAAGCCAGAGCAAAAAAAAAAGATTCAGAGTTTTAGTTCCAGGCAAATTTCAAGGGCGTTTTTAGGTGCTGCAGCAGCAGCAGTCACAGTCGGGTAAACACAAAGTAAACTGTGTGGTAATCATGGTGAACATTCATCACCATACCAGTCTTTTAACCCTGACCTCCTTAAATTGTAATAAATAACGAGGCTGTTACTGGAAATCACAACCCGGCGATGTGAGTCAGCCTCAAGGGTCTTTCTGCATCACAGAGATACAAACGTTGTGAAGCTGAGCCTCCTCAGGCAGGCCAGCGTCTGTTCCTCAGCTTAAATGTGTTTGTTTAAACAGTCCTTTTGAAAAGAGCGATGTTCAGCCAAGTTGCCCCCATCTATTCATCCCCGTGGCTTTTCTTCACAGGCATCCCAGACAGAGAGGAGACATCATCCTTTCACATAAAGTGACAATCAGCCAAAAGGCATTTTAAAAAATGTGGCTGATTATTTTTACTGCTGTTTTAAAATATCATTTCTGCACAGGGTGTGCTGCTCTTACCGGCTCCCTGCTTCCTTTGTCAGCCGAATCAATCTTAAGCACTCGTAGCTTCTTTTTTATATCAGCTGCTTCTTTGGCTTACTAAATGCGCCTGTGATTGTGAACAGCAAAGCTGTGCATGTAATTTTGCATATCATTCTGATAGATTTCTGCAGTTCACTCAGTCCACAACAAAAGACATGGTGACTAACTTCAGGAGTAAAACAAGACAAAATGTGTGTAATGTTAGGATGTTTGAATCCAGCCAGACAATATTAACAGTCCTCCTTCAGGCAGGTTTGTTTTGAGTCTACAGTGTTTTTGTTTGCGTGCTGAAAAGTCTTGAGTCTAGTCAACTCATTCTAGAGCTCTGACCTGATTGGCCAGTTTGAACTGGAGAGGCAGGCTCTCGTGCTGTATACTGTATATACGTATGAGGGCAATGGGAAAAAAATGGACTGCTTTGTTTTTTTCCCTCCATGTTTTTCTTTGTTTCATGTTTTTTTAAATAGTAATCAAAGACTGTATCGTGTATATTGTGATGACGTGATGTTTTCTCATTAAAATAGTCTGATAACTTCAGGCATGTGGTTGAGCTCTAATACTTCCGTTTGTTTGAGTCAGTCATCATTTAGTTTGATTTTAGGTCTTTGTTTCTAGATGCATGTCATGCCATACTCCAACCATATTTCCCCAATAATAAGGGCACTGAGTAATGTGTAACAGCAGGGGTATCTGTGTTAACTGAGATCACACATCTGCAATGATCCATTTTCTTCACGCTGAGTGTCATGTGGCCCGCTTCTGTCGGTTGACTTAAGGATCTTGGGAAGTGAACTCTTCGCTCCCTGTCGGTCCTTGCATGACTGTTCGTAACTGCGAGGCCCAGAGGAAGAAAGGTCATTTGTCAGACAGAACTCAGTGTTTCTGCTCATTCTGGCTCTTTCTTAGCTGACCTGCTTGTTATAAATATCCGTGTCTGAACTCCCCAAACGAGAACGTTCTGTTTAAAGGCGACTAAAACGGAGCACTGATCGGACGAGGCCCATCCACTGCACTGCTCCAGATAGCATGTTCCACATTTACAGTGGCAAGAGGGATGGAGAGAGGGTTCAAGGAATATGAAGACAGCAGGTAAAGCATTTCAAGCAGCACCTACTTCGAGGAGAGCAGACTCTAATACAGTTTAGTCTACAAATGAGTAGAGAAAATACTTACCAGTGTTACCACGGTGTAAGATCAGTATTTCAGAAAGATACCAGAGTATCATAATGTCCAACACAGAGCTGAAAATGGTTCAGTACCAAGGACAGCTCCTCTTTCAAATGTAAACGTCATAATTCTATTTCAATGTAACGTCAGTCAGACATCCTGTCCTAAACATAAAACCACAAAACTTGAGGGTGGATGGTATTTTGCAACAGAGCCACCCACATCACCACACACAAGGTCACATTTGATGTTCTTGTTGCATTTTTAAGCCAGACCACTGCAAAGATGTGGTAACATTACTGCTACTACTGAGATGAGTGGAGAAAAAGTTACATCATAAAAGTTCATAGAGTGGCTTAGCCAGACTTCTCCTGGTATATCAGGCATCAAGCAAGATTCATTAAAATGGCCTCAATGCTGGCAGTAAGTAAAGTATGTATCGCTATGACCCATCTTCCACCTTCATGTGGTTCAAAGAAAGTTTCAGTGTATATAGTATATTCAAGGTTTATCATCACAATGTATTAATTAATATTAATCAGGTGGTAGTAGTAGAGGAGGAACTCATCAGTGCATTTTAACAATCAAATAATAATTGAATGCAAAGATTGGCTTGTTTTTGTATTTAAATGTAAAATAATATCTGGCTATTGGAACATCAATTTGGGCTTCAGTGACTTGTTTTTGACATTTTCTAACATCAATCTATCCATCTTAGATGGACTGCATTTGTAAAAATTTTTTCTACTTTAATGGACAAAGCACTTCACAATTTTTTATGAAACTCAACCTTCTCTACCACCTGAGCTACCGCCATCCCTCTTTTTGTGATTAGAAATATATTCTTGACCTAAGGGAACAGAAGAGTTTTCCAGTCTCAAGGATTTAGCACTTGCTAGAAAACATTTCACACCTTAAGGTCTGCACTGTACACAGACAAGACAAACCCTGGAGGCAGATGTCACATGGGGGAAAACTACTTCAGCGAATCATGACTCTGGACAAGAAATAGCAGAAATAACAGCCGTTTGTGAATGCCAGACCAAAACCAGTCACACCATCAGCTGGGAAAGGGACCACTGATCAGGAGTCAGAGGACGCTCATATGCCCTTGCTGGTCAAGGCTGACGAATGCGGTAAATTATTCAAGGTATTCAAGATATTCAAGGTGGAAAGCTATTGATTTTAGTTTACCACTGAACCACTGATTTTTTAGTTTAGTTTAGCACTACCAAATATCCCAGTGTTGTAACTCTGGGGCTGTTTATCGTTAGAAGTAAATCATGTAAAATAAAGTTAAGTAATTAATTGAGTAAATGAAGCTGAATTGACGCCTTAGGCTTCATCTTCACATCTATGTCAGATGAACAGAAGTCAATTGAAGCGGACATCAAAAAGTTATTACCCTGTCCTTAATCTCATTTGCCTAATGTGGGCTCATTCCTTCCCTCAGACTCAGTACTATTGTCTGAGATTAGAGCTGAAGTGGTGTGAAGTGGGTTGGAAAATTAAAGAAGCCAGTACGGACCCTGCTGTCTCTGTGCTCATTTCAGCAGCGCATTTTCACCCACCAGTAAAGCCATACATCAGAGCTACAAGTCCAAGCATCAAGTGAGTGCTGAGTCACTGCTCAAGTCTGTAGTCAAACACAGATAGTGTAAAATATGACAAATTATTCAGGTTTTGTTAAGCTGTGAAGAAATGAGAATATGGAGGGTATAGTGATTAATCAGAGTTAGGTAATGATATTTTAGTACACATTAATAGATCTCGTGTGTACTACCTGCAGTTTACTGTAACTGAATTGATAAAACTTCCAAATATCAAACACAAACAAAAAAAATACCAAACACTGGAAGCAGTGACCTCCAGGACACAAAATAGCTGTTCGACCCATAGTGTATTAATTCATGTAATAACATAACAAAGGTATCAGTAACTATACCGTTGAAGGACGCAAAAGTCACTTTTGCAAAGTTGTCAAATCATAACAGAAATCATGTTTCAAAACACCTCTAAATATGGCTCGGGTCAGAGTTGCAAAAATCGGTTCTCAAGTGTTGTTTTGTTGTCTGGACTTTCTAAAAATCAAGCCGGATACAATCTGAATCAGCCAAAAAACAAAACAAACAAACAACCAAAAAAAACAGATTTATGCTGGCAGTTTGAACAAGGCCTTAGCTCCTGATGCTAATCTGGTCCTGGTGATTTGGCAGCACTGACTCACTGGGCTGCTAAGCCAGTTAAAGCGTCTATGCCAGAAACAGCTAGCCGATAGTTTCTCTAGGAAAATAAAAACATATGTATCCCTTTAAAATGGTCAAAAGAATTAATAGCTACTGTCCAAATGGAGACCTCAAAGTTCATGTGTTGGTTTTATTGAACTGCCATGAGTGTCTGCTGTAAAAGTTGCAAAGGATTAAAAATGTCCAAATATAATGTTCATATAATCATGAAAGCAAGAGCCAAATACAAACATGACAAAACAAAGCGGCTGATGTTAATACAATGTAACAAAATCAATAGCAATACACAGCTGTCAAAAATATCAATAAATGGTTGAAAACAACAATGGAAAACAACAATAACAGCAGTGTGCCAAGTAAACCCAGTAAAACCAATATTATATATGCAAAACACAGAAATGTGTTTTTATTTCTATAATTACATTTGGAAGGATCTCTGCAGAGCTGTGATTAAGACTACTGAAGCTCATGTTTGAGACAGTGATTAAAGCCTCCACTGAAGCAACAGGCGTGCTCATGTTTTTCACTACTTAGTACTTAGTTTTTGTTTTAACCAGATTTATGTGTAAAACATTTGAGTTGATGTTACAATACAGATGTGTACACATGACTTGGTCCCTTATTAAAATTAAACACAATAAAATGATAATGATAAAATATTGCTTAATTCAAAAAACTTCTCTTCACCGCTTCAAAATGGGTTTGAAAATAGCTCAGCCTCATTATGAGCAAATGAGTCATTACCACATGAAGAAGGAGATGAGAGAAAAGAGCATTAGCCAACTTGCAGGGTGCTTCACTGACTTCTCCAGTCTTTTCAGCTGATTTAACACACAGGGCTTAAGTCTTAGCTCACTCCCATCAAGTCTGACACTTTAAAAGAAAGAAATCAATAGAAGGAAGACGAGAAGATAGAGGACGAGGAACTGTCGATGAAACGGTCAGAGCTTTTTGGTATTTCATGTATGCAAGTATCGATGGTATTTAAGGACAGACTTTGTTTTACTCAGAACTTGTCCAACTTCCATACTAAGAGCAGCTATCCCAATCTGCTCCTTTCGCTCCTTAAAGGGCCTCTGAGCTCCTTTTGCAAGTCTATCATTCAGTCTTTGTCTCTGCAGACTGCCATGGTGATGCCCCGCTCACATCAACACAGTCACACTGGCATGCATTCAGGTCTCATACCAATAGTTTTGGACTTAAGTTGCAGATGTTCAGTTTTTAGAAAAGGCACTGACAGGTGTATTGTTTAATAAAATGTCACACTCAGTACATATTATGGTCTTGACTAAATTTAAGGATTTCTTTACACAAACAAAATGTTTCTTCATGTGAAAACGTGTTTTCTTTATTTGTGACACTGAGTTACATTACACAAGCGTAAAGTGAATATACTGATAATTTTACAATTTTATTTACAAAGCTGAATTTATTTTCCTGCATTGAATGAACAGATGTTAATTCAAAGTGAAGTTTGTTAAAGTGTGGTAGGTGTGACCATGCCTGAGCAAGTATATCACCAACAAAAAGTTTCAAAACAGCATATCTAAATAGTTTTTCATGAATCTGTGGCCCAGGTAAAACAGCTTTAGGTGACGATATACTGACATATAACACATTCATAATGACAGATCAAATTCTGCTTTGGATAAATACTTTCAAATGGTCATGTTTGAGAAGTTTTGCAGTAATGTTAATTAACTTGAAGCAGTGCAATAAAGCAGTTTGTTGACTGGATGATAAACTTTATAGGAGTGGAAGAGAATCTAATGAGAGTGACGGTGAGAGAAACAAACAGACGGATGGGCCGATCGACCACCCCGAGAGTGAGGAGAAGCATGAAAATGAAATGAGAGCTGCTGCAAGAAAAGGGCAGCAGGAGGATATTGGCAAAGTGTCATCGTCTCTTAGAGTCTGGTCCACAGCGTGCCAGCTATGACATCACTGTACCCCCTGAACTCCCCCCACTGTCTACAAGCCTAAAGAGGCACTGAAAGCAGTTCAAACAACGCACACGCATACACACTACAGTACAGCACAAAGCTGCCAAAACATCACTCTAAAATGTGTCAGAACATCTTTTTCAGGCCACCACAAACATCTCCCCATGCTGTCTTTACAGTATAAATACCCTCAGTAATGGGCCTTTTGTGTTCAGGCTAAATCTGGAACAAGAAGTCACATTCAGACATGTCGCCACGATCTGTCCTACATGAGCAGCGAGCTTGTGTAGCAGTGTGTATGTTGTAGTGTTAAATTATGGACATGTAGCACTAAATTCGAGCTTTAGATGTCTTTATATAAACTGCATATTTATTATTGGCATTATTTTTGGACACATCACAATGAAGCTTTTTCATTTTATTTATTCTTTAACTTGAACCACCACTTTTCATGTCTTTCAATTCTCTTTCATTTCTTGTCACAGTATGCTGGTGTTGATGATGAACCATGATATTTGAAACATTAAATATTGATATCATGTTAATAATATGCATAGGATAATCATGTTAGCACCTCTTACCTCATCATTTCTGTTCTCTCTTTGTGCTTCTCCATGTCATTGTTCTCTTTGTTTGGGTTTGTACAGTTACATCTCTGTGGTTATAATTCATGTTTCATTTAACTTTTAGTATTTTTAAAAACATCTTCTACTATTTGGTTAACATGAATTATTTTGGCCACATAATCTTGTAGTGAAACTATGTCATGGCAGCTCTAATGGATAAGGGTACGTTATCATGTGTTACATTCCCCACTTCTATTATATATATTTAAAAAGTTTTTATTTTTGTTATTTGTTACATTATACAAGACTAAACTGAACATATTGATCATTTTATTATAATTTTAACATTACTCTGTTAATTCAAAGTGAAGTTTTTTAAGGTGTGGCAGGTGTTAGCTCAAGCATGGAACATTTAGTAACTATGCTAATGTTATTGTGCTATTTTTCAAAATAAAACACTTCAGATTTTTGTTCATCTTAGGATGCTCTTATTTTCATGATTTCACGATTGACGGCAGAGAGCCATTACAAAGGTCTGAATGTTTCATTTCTCTACAACTTGAAGGTCAGTTACACTGAGGTCATTTTGCTATGAAGTGTTGAAAGACTGTCCTGCTTTGCTCGACTACCTAACACAGTTAAACAGAGTTAGACCCACTACACCAATTTCCCATTTCACTTGCCAAAAACACGTTGAGAATATTAAAGACTTCCTTACAGCTTATTTTTCACTCTGAAGCACTGGCATAAATATATACTGCATTGCTTCCACGCCAACACGCACATGCCCACGCCTTTTTAAAAATGACATTGCTCATCTTCATCGCTGAGGTCTTGCAGTGTCAAGGGAGAGCTACAGTGATTATAAACTGGTTGTCAGCAATACGTTGACAAGCAGGGAGGTCTCATCCATCATGGTGACGGACACAAGACAGGGTCTGTGGGTCAGATACATACAGGCGAGGGAGCCGACAGTTATGAAAAATAAGTGTGGGTATGACCTTCCCTTCCACAATGACAAGATATTCAAGGTGGAAAGACTCAAAGCGATGGAGAAGGGAGAGAAGGAGCTTTTCCTCCCCTGACAGAGAAGACTTTGGCAACCGAGGAGAGATCACAAGCTCGAGAAAGAAAAAATGGGAATGGTGAGGTGAAAAAAAGCCATTCAGAAGTCACAGGCTGTTAAATTGGCTGCCGATAGGCTTCTGTTTGTTTGGAGCTTTTCCTGCAGCAGCTCCTGGGTGAGAGGCATTGGCCCTCAGGGATTTACTCTCAGCTTAAGGTGGTTTTAAAAACTGCCAGCGTGCGGGTTCAAGTTGCTGGCTGGTCGCTTGGTAATAACAGCTTATACAACAGTCTCAGAAGTACTTGGCTCTGGACGGAGGATGACTTGGTCACGGAGCCGAAATACAGAGGTGAATGGTATACTATACTACATACACTGAATCTATGTATGTATCTGTCACAGTTGAGGCATATTCCAGCTGGGCATGGTGGATGTTTTTCAATCTGCGGTTGACAAAACTGCAAAATGTGAAAAGTTTAGAAAATATATGAAGGATTAAGCTTCTCTAAGACAAAGGAGTCTATCAAAGCACATAACAACGCTGACATGTTATTTTATATTACAACAGGGTTAAGTGAAGGACAGGTTACCATGGACACCAACTACTCATTAGTTATCGTCTCCCTCATTTGCATCCCCTGGTTGGTTCAAACCTGCTATGTTCAGCGAAATGCAGGTGCTTAGGTAAAGCTGCTATGTTTCTTTACACGCAAACAGTTTGTCTTGTCCATGTTTAGTCTGATGACTGCCTGTGGTTGTTGGTGGCCTGCTTTAGTTTCCTAAACTTACCAGAATACTGTTCAGAAGCAAAAACCAATAGGCCTTGTTGCAGCAAAACATTCTGGTCTGTAGAGAAATAAAGACTTGCTTCTGTTCTGTTTTCCCACAGAGGTTCGAACACCTTATGTTTACTGAAGATACATCATCTATTCTCTACCATACACCTCCCACATGTTTGTGACTGCAAACAAAAACAGAACGTCAGATATGGAGTGGTAGAAAACTAGAAAGCACAATGGAAAAACATGGCTAAAAGGTCTTTGTTGTTGAAAAAGCTTGTAATTGGACCTCAAGGTTGGATTGTTTGTTTTACATGGATTATTCTTACATGTAGCTATCACTCATTAGTTATAATGACACATGATGATGATAATGGTTAAAGCAGGAAATGGTATGCCAAAAGCTTGGAGGTCCCTCCTCCAAAACTATGACAAGTATGGTAAGTCAAAGTCACAGACATAGACACAGCTGATGGTCCAAACTGTGGACATTAGACGCATGTTGTACAAACCAGAATGATCTTTAAACTGCCATCGGATCCACAATGGTATGTCAGTGAGTGAACTTTGGTCAGCTGCACAGGAAAAAAAACAAAAAAGGACAGGGCCAACAACACAAAATGGAGTCAAAAAATGCAGAATGTGTTGCAAGTAGCTGTTAACAAAAGGAAAAAGGGGTTGTCAGGATGCATGAAATCTACCGCACATCGCTGCGGTTCATCACCGCAGAGTCTGGGTGTGTCCGGCTCAATGGATGAGCGGCTGCGTCCCTGTCAGCAGATCAGAGTGGACAGAGCGATGGAGGTTGGGCCCTCTGGGAACAACGCCTGATGGAGGGATCAATGTTCACTGCCACTCTGATGGTAGTGTGGTGGAGGGGAGCAACAGTAGACACTGTAGCACCCATATCCACAGTCCGACCCAATATGGCTGCCATCAGCATGAATTGCCTGTCTGCAGTGTGACTGCTGTGTCTTTGTCCTGTCCTCTTTGACTCTTTCTTTGTCATTCTGCCTTTGTTCAATATGTTTGTAAGGCAGTCTGCCTTTCATTTCTCTCTGGTTCACACTGTTATCTGTTCTTATTTCCTGTTCGCACTATTTCTGTGTAAACCATTGTATTTATTTCTTCCTCTCTTTTTTTGCTTTGTCATTCAGACCCTTCATTCTCTGCAGCTTTTGCCCAGTCGTCTCGCTCTCCACCTCGAAAAAGCTGCATAATGATGTTTCTCACTCTCTTTCAGTTCATACATCCAGCCCTCTCTATTTCTGCTCTATAACCCTGGGGTGTGGAATAGAAATGAGAGAAATTGAAGGAAAACATTTGGTTTTTAACCCTGCGTATCCCTGATTCTGTTCTACCTGCTAGTGGCTGCATGTTTAAGAACCATGGGATTGTGGGTCACATGGTTGCGTCAGCAAAGAAAATCAATGATTTGAAATGAATGTTAGATTTGTCCATTGTAAAAAGCGACAGAGGGAGCGTCTTGTAAAGGAAGAGGGAGAGCTCATCAAGCAGAACGAAGCAGAGACAGAAACTGAACACAGAGAGAGAGAGAGAGAGACTATGGCTGAACTGCTTCTGCACCTTGAGACGATACAGAAAAACAGGGACTCGGATCTCAGCGGGAGGTATTTGGGGAGCAGCAGAGCGGTTCGTCGCATTGGTCTCAGTCTCTTTTTACATAAATATAATACAAACACAGCATGGCTATTTTCTGCATATCTGAACATTTTCTCCCTCTCTTTCTCACACACACACTCAGACCTCCGCAGCAGGGAGAGCTGGCTAAAGCAGCAGAGCAAACAGGGAGGTGCGAAACACTGCAAAGACTGCTCACTGCTGCATTCTCCGAGCCAGAACCTCCCTTCTTTTCTCTTCCATTGTTGTCGACAATCGGAGTCCAGAGACTATCGGCTCACTACCCGTTCTCTCTGCGCTCTTCCTTCCTCTCTCTCTTCCTTTGTCTCATCAAATCTACCCAGGGCTTTTAGAAACAGAAATAATATATGTTACGTTATATGTTTTATGCATTGATGGGTGATTTATGCCTGGTAACTATATTGTGACAAATTACGCAGCAATTATCAGTGTTCCTCAGACAAATGTACACCTCTTAAGGGTTTGACCAATGAGACTTTATGAAAGTCAGTGCCAATATTTCTGACTCTAAGACAATATTCATTGGCAGTCTTTACATCCCCAAAAGTAAGTACTCAGCATGTCGTCTCATACAGCAGTTGGAAATAGGACACTTAAACCCTCCATTGAAACGTAGGTTGGATGAGGGGAAGGTCTCGAATACACTACTACTTTAAATGAACTGAAAAAGCAAATTTTAAAACATACTGTACATATGCAGTACAGGTGTATACAATATACTATCAATTCATGGAATATCATGTGTCATGATATTACATAAAGCCCATGTTGATCATAAATGTACAGTATAACCCTTAAATTCCTGCAGGCATGGCTGCGACATGTGAGCTGACGGTGCCCATTCTAGACAATGATTGTGATTTCACCACAAGTGCTGCAGTGCGTTTCAGAAGCAGCCCTGATGCATCTCCCTGCTTTGCTCCGTGGAGATTACACTGCTGTTCTATATTTGATGGGTGCCACGACCAGCCGGGTCACTAGATCAAGCTGGCCGGAAGTCAGGTACAGAAACATGTGTCGGTTTCAAAGTAAAACACCCTGTACAGAAACAATTTAACTATGTAGCTTGCTTATTAAGGGTAGGACATAATCTTAGAAAAAAATGACCAAATCTGAACAAATTAAAGTCTGGCAGGCAAATGAATCAAAATAGCGTCACTGCGGCAACATCACAGAGCCGTGTCTGGTGGAATGTAGCATTAACTGTGAGCCAATTATGTCAAGGCTAACACTTCTCAACCATATTAGAGACCATGTGAGGCTGTGCAGTGTTTTGAGCTATATGCTAACATCAGCATGCTAACATGGTTACAATGACAATGCTAATTTTCTAATACACTGGTGTTAAGCAGATCTCTATCTCTTTAGCTTGCATTCGCAGCATTAGTTTTGCAAGCATTTGGTTAGAAAATACTCAATCAATTTTGACTCGATGATGGTGCTGGAAGAAAGTTGTCATGGCAATCCAACTGTTAAGACATTTCACTGAAAAACATAAATATCATAGAAGGCCACCAAAAAACGAAATGAAACATTTAATAGAAAAAGATAACTCCTCCTGTGATATTTGTATGCTCAGCTCTGGACTGAGGTTCATCTAGTTTGGAAGTATTTGAATCAAACTGCTTTGAAATGAACACAGGCAGTCATTAGACTAAACATAGACAAGAAATACCGTCTGTGTAAAAAATCATAGCAGTTTAGCTAAAGCACCTGTATCTTGCTGAACATAGCAGGTTTGAATGTGCTACTGCAACCAGGGAATGCAAATGAGGGAGACGATGACTAATGAGTATCAAATGGGAAACACAAATGTCAATAAAAAAGTCCATGGTACTATCTGATAATTGCTGTAGTATTTCAGTTTTTCACTAAACTGGCTGACTTGTACATTGGTCTACACACAGTGGAGTGAGAATCGGAGCCACTGATTGAAACTTTGAAACTAGCTTGTCACAAAAAAACCTTACAAGTTGGCAAAACAAAGCATCTGTGAGGTCGAAAGAAAGTTGAAAATGTGGATCCTGAGTACATTTTCAATTAAGGTATTCTCGCCAATCTCTTCATATTCATACATACATAACACTGAAAATCCATACGATTACATGCGTACAGGGAAAAAAACATATATGCAATATCTATATATCTATATATCTATATCTATATCTATATATCTATATCTATATATCTACACACACACATATATATATATATATATATATATATATATATATATATATATATATATATATATATATATATATATATATATATATATATATATATATCAAATATGGTGAACTAATTGAGCATAATAAATATGTTTTTAATCATTGTTTTTAATAGCTGTTATTCTAGTTATTCTCAG
This sequence comes from Nibea coibor, assembly GCA_023373845.1. Classification (NCBI taxonomy): domain Eukaryota; kingdom Metazoa; phylum Chordata; class Actinopteri; family Sciaenidae; genus Nibea; species Nibea coibor. The sequence continues at coordinate 3,262,271 of CM041721.1, read as the reverse complement.
ACTACACTAATTTGCAGAAAGGTTTTCTCTGGGAGATGAGACAGCAGCATTATGATGCCAGTTTCCTGGACTGGTTTCAGAATGTTCTTTGAATCTATCTCACAATGCGACACACTCCCACTGTTTCTGAACCACATTCAGACATTTAACTGATGCTCTTATCTGAACTGAGCAGGTATGGGCTCCATGTCTGTCCACAAAGAAAAGTTGCTGTTGATCACAAATTTCCTGCTGGAAGTCTTCCTCTCTGACAACTGGACTACCCTGTGGGGCCTGTGAAGAGCAGATAATGGGAAGTGGAAGATTTGCTCTGTGGGACTGGTGTGGGGAAGTTTGCAGTGAGTAATGATGATAGTAGTAAAGCAATGGCTAAAAGCTGAATTAGCTGATCACTGGACTTTGTTACCTAATAAAACATTTTTTTCAAGGTAACAACAGGATCAGTCAATGTCCAGCTGGTATGAAAGAGAAGCTAGTTCAAGCTCTGCTCTATGGCGGCATTTACATAATCAAGCTGGTCACTAATTGGAAAGCCATCTAACAATCCCATTCGAGCATTTATCCAGTGACATAAGACGGCTAATACTTTAATAAAACAACCTAATGAAGTATGTCAACGATCACAGTGGTCTGCACCCCAGGCTCCGTCAAGTGGTCCTGGGAGAGTCATGAGGGCTTTGGATGCTTTATAATGGTCAGTGGTTAGGCCATTTAGAGAAATTAAAAGAGATGGAGGTGTGTGTATGCTGTGCAACTGTGAGATTGTTTATTCATCATTATGATTTCAATCAATAAACTTCATCTAAGTGAGTTGTCGACCTTATTATGTGATCAGTCTCCCCAGACGCTCACTTTCCCTCCACCATGTTAAGCTGGCCAGCAGCCAATGCAAGAGTGAACGCGGTTCATTGTGTCCGACCAATCCCAAATCCTCACAGCTTAACGAGCGGCTGAGAGTTGACTGACATAAAGATAATCAGCAACTATTTTTGTAAGGGATTCATTGTTTAAGTGATTATTCAAGAACAATTGCCAAACTTTCCCTCGTGGAAGCTTCTACACTCTGAGGATTTTCTGTTTGTCATATATTTGATGTTGTTGCTTTGGACTTTGAGCAATAGTTGCTGAAATTGTTAAAAGATTTTGTAAAAAAAAACAATTAGTCAATGAATCAAAACAAATAATAATCAGCAGATTAATTGGTAGTTGGGGCCATAGTGTGTACCTCAGTCCCAAAGCAGAATCCGTGTTTCAAACCGAGGACCTCCATGTCATCTAACACCTGCCCTGCTGAAGGAGAAAAAGACAACCAGCTCCAAGACAGCAGTTTTCCAGCTGACCTTCACCTCTGACCTCCTAACAGAGAGGCCAAGGGTAGAGAGGAGAAAAGAAAAGAAACTCCCCCTCTGTGATCAATAAAACGTATAATATAATATTCAGTGCTGGTCAAAACATGTTGGCTTATGACTACAGATAAATCATGGGTACCATCCTTGTTTTTTACTTGGTTGCCATGAAACATCAACAACCTGTTCAGTGTTAAGTCTTCCAAGAAAACAGCATCATACAGAGTGATGCTCTGCTCGGTGGCACCTTATTAGCAGATATTAATAAAACAAATCAGCCAGCTCATTCATTTGTTTTCTCCACTGTGCTTTATGTGGTTTAACATCGGATCAGTCCTTCACACTGCAGCTGCTCAATTAACTGGAACACCAGTCAATGTCTAAAGAGTCTGTAGAGCTCTATCAGCTCTTCCTCCAGGACTATCAAAAGCATATCTGTTTCCAAAGTCCATTATGATCTTTGTACTATCAAAGAGACTCAGGAGGATTTATTAACTGGTGATTTGTGAGGCTGGTAACTGTAATGAACTTCTCCTCAGCAGCAGAGGTAACTCTTGGTCTTCCTTTCCTGGGGCAGTCTTCACGAAAGCAAGTTTCATCAGCGTTTGATGGTTTTTGGGAGTGCACTCAAAGACATTCAGAGTTGTTGAATTTTTCCAGACTGACTGATCTTCATGTCAGTAATAATGGATGGTCACTTCTCTTTACTTAGTTGAGTGGTCCTTGCCATAATATGCATTAGAGCAGTAGCCGAGCAGGACTATTTACTGCATGACAGCACTACTAACGATAAACTGTAACCTCTGTGGCTGGTAAATGAAGCCAATGCAGAAGTGCCAAAAACTGAAATTCCTTGAGCGACTTGAGGCTGACTCCAGAAGTGAGTCAGTGTCTATGTTCAAATGTCCACCCTCACAGCAGAAATAAACATGTTTACAGCCTGGTACAAACAGTTTTGGTCTCTATAGCTAATTTCCCCATTCATGACAACTGTACTGAGGGTGAGTTTATATACAACTCACTGTTATTAAATTATTAATGATATTAAGGCTTAAAGTTATGCAGAATTAAGAGAATGGCCACTTAGACTGACAGGTGGGTGTCGTTACAGATGGCTTGTTTGAGCCCCCAGGCGCCTTAGGTCCCCTGATGATCCACGTCTTTGCAGATTTTTAGATTAGCCAGGAAGCAGAAGAAGCATTACAGACAATATGGCAGTGGCCATGCCACATGTATGTTTTAAGTTTCAAAATGGGGCTTTGGAAAACTATAGATTCCACTAACTACCTTTTAGTAAGGCACAACTGTTCATTGGACACCATTCTAGATGATGTTGTCATGAATCTGATTGACAGAATGCCAACAGTGCGTAAAGCAAAATGTGGCTACTCTGAAGAATCTAAAATATAAAGCACAATCTAATGCATTTAAACTCTTTTGTTTAACACATAATTCCATGTGTGTTCTTCCATAGTTTGGATGTCTATGTCAATGTTAATCTACAATGTAGAAAATAATACAAATGTGAATGTGTTCCCAAACTTTTAACTGCTGCTGTGGATAACTTTTCTGTTACCATCTTACAACTGCTCTGTCTGACTAGCATTGAAAACCAGTTTCTTTATAGTCCACAGCACCCTCTATAGTTCATGTAGAAACTTGTATATATGTAGTCGGTGTGGGATGTGTGGACTATATCATAGGAAGCAACTGTCAATAAGTGACTCAGCACTCTCGCTCCAACTAACTTTTGATTCACTGGCAGGCCAAACAGCTAAGTTATTTCTGAGTTTCCTTGCTTGGTGGTACCTGCAGTGCCTGCTAATGTTTAGGATGCTTCTTTAACATTTATACTTGGTATTGACTGCTTGACAATGGGGAATAAAAATGTCCAACAGTGACTCAGCACTGGTAGGTCAAACAGCTGGGCTAAACTTTTGCTGTAGCCCGGCAAAGAAAATGGTGACTCCCAGCATGCCGCAGGGTCCAGACTCTGCTGTAGGATGTCTTAAAGATGTTTCCACTGAGATAATAGGTATTAGTTTTGGCATAAAGTCATGTTCTACTTTAGTTCAAAAAGTAGAATAGACAAAACTGTGCTCACACATGTTATTACAGCAGCAGGGCCCTTTCAATTGGGCCAAGTTAGCCCAGTTAACTCCAAAAGCATCTTTGATCAGAGAGTCTAACTTAACAGTAGGCCTCTATGACCAATGCATATTTTAATAGAATGATTACAGCACTTCCCTCTTTCACACAAAGTCATGGACTGATGTAGATCAAAGTCGCACATCAGAGGAACTCTCTTATGACACGATTATAGAAGCTGATGGTTTAATTTGATCCAAAAATTAAACTTTGGATTAGCATGTTGCAGAATAATTATGGAGACACAGTCATTAATCGTGCACGTAGAAATACATCCAATTAGATCAGTCACAAACACACACACACACACACACAAACACACACACACACACACACACACACACACAAACTGGCTGGGTCAATCCACCTTTGCTGAGTCACTGGAAAAATCCAGTCCCAAGAAACCCATACAGGAAACTACTGGAGCCTATTAGATGGTGATAAGTCAGTGACACAGGATGAATGCTGATAAATACTGAAACATAACTGTTTTTCTTGGTATTGGTCGTCATCTCACGGACAGCCCAACACACACACACACATGCGCGCGCACACACACACACATTACACTCACAGACAAGGATGGTTCCACTGCAACATTCTCAGCATGAATGAATCATCACAAAACACACTTATCTATTTTAGAGTACAAGTGATGGCTTTTTGTTTTGCAACCAGAACACATACCCCCTCACCCACCCACACACACCCACACAGTCTCTATCCATTCTTTGCGCACTCAAGTCTGAACCTGCACGGTCATTTGTCCTCCTCTGGACCAAAACACAGCCTGGAGACTGACTTCACCCCATGACGTTACCAGCATGCCAACTGGAAACCATAGCAATGACACAATGAGCACAGAACTGGGTTTTTCTTTTTTCTTTTTCATGTCTGAAGGGTGTACCGAGTTCATCTGCATCACCTGCATGTAAGGTATCTTTCATATTTATCCATATGAGTCACAGTGACTCGGCAGAAAGAGATTCATTTTAAGGGATCAAACCTGTGTCCTTGTAGTTGCAGGACAATCTCTCTATCCATTACATCATCCTGGAAGCTCTTATCGTTTGAAGTTTTCTGATGGTTATTCCATTGATAAAAGAAGCTAAAGGCTGCAGTTATTTTCACAAGAAGCTTGTTATTGATCTGTTGGTTCGCGTGCAGTACATTTTCACAGAGAAAATAGGTTAAACAGGCACCTGCTGTTCTATATCGTGCATTAATCCCGTTACTTTGGATAAAGAAAAGACTTGCCCAAATCCCCTGACTGAACCTCGTCTTATGTCAAGATAGATTGCAGAGGACTGATTGTTTAACGAGTTTATGCTGTCTCATGCCCTCATTTCTTCCAGACAAGTCCCCCAAAACGCGCCATCAAAAACACTGCGCATAAAAGTGAATGTTTCATTCCTGGATGCTGGACGCTCAGATGATCTTACGCAAGAAAAGCAGGCTGAAAGAAAACCGAGTGAAACGCTGTTGTATGAGGGGAAACGTCACGTCTGTGCGGAGAGAGAAAAATCAGAGCTGAGGCTCAAAAACAGGCAAAATACGCAGCAGTCGCTCCACAGTCTCCCACTAAAGAAAGCTGCAGTCGCAGTAAACTCCGCGCAAACACGCACAAAAAACATACATCACACGTAAGTTGGGTATTTCAGAAACAGTTTACGTACCAGTATGGATGATGAGCCACTTTGCCGGAGAGTTGTGTGTCTAGAACCGGAGAGGAGCGTCGGCGGTGCGTGTTGTGTGTGCGTCAGGCGGAGACGAGAGGACAGAGGAGGAGATTTGGCACATTTGGAGAGGAACGCAGCCTGGTGGCGGAGAGCAGCGCGCCGGGATGCGGCAACATCCGTCTGCAGACAGCCGACAAGCGGCGTGCGGTCCTACCAGGGAGGGGCGCACCAGGCTCACACACTGCACCAGCAGTAACTCATTCACTGCCGGGGCGGTGTGGGTAGGTGCACTGCTTTTGTAAGCAGGGGGAGTGAAACAGCAGCTCTGTGCTGTGTGTGTGTGTGTGTGTGTGTGTGTGAGAGAGAGCGAGAGAGAGAGAGAGAGAGAGAGAGAGAGTGCGCGTATGTGTGGGTGCGTGTGTGTGTGTGTGTGTGTGTGTGTGTGTGTGGTGTTATGCACCACATCTCACAGCTCTCAATAAAAACATCTGTCATCAGCCACTCGTCAATTTTACAATGACACCATGAAAACAATGACAGCAGGTTAGAAACCAGGAAGCAACTAACAGGATCACAGACAGAAACGTAGTTCCAACAGACACAGAAACAAGAAAAAACAATGCACCAAATTCAAAATATCTCAACTAAAAATGTTAATTAATTATTAATTGACTGATATGTAGAAATCTTATAGGGCGGACAGACATGATTAGCCTGCTATATTATGATGAGAGTACAAAAGTGATTTTTCAGTCTTTGTTTCAGTAAAGGAGAGCCAACTGGAGCCAACGTTGTCTTACTGAAGTGAAAAGAGAAATCTGAATGTTTTGTCCTGATGGTGGCCCTACATGAGTGATCAGGGTCTCACCAAAGTAATTAGAAATCGACATCAGGAGACCAACAAACCAAATTTCAGCCAAACACAAAGGACAACAACAAGACAGACCAACCCTGCAAGCACAGCTGGAGCGACCCACAAGGGAACCCCAGGGCAAAACTGGAGCTAATGGACATCTTAGTCCACAATCTGTTGCATAGTTTTCGTGTTTGGGCCACCAACTTTTCTCAGGAAACAGTGAGTGTGCCCATGCACAGAGACATGTCTACAAAGAAACGAGTGTCACATTTTGGTGCAGAAGAAGTTGCGTGCACATAGCCTTGATCTTATCCCCGTCCAACCCCTTTAGCAAATCCCCAGCCAGGTCCTAACATCTTGTGCATCTTCACAGAATAATGCAGCATGCTGGTTTTGTCATGTGTAATCTTTGTGTCCGCAGTATACATTTTAAATAACTGTCTTTAAGTACAGCTGCAACTGCAGGCTGACCTAAAGAGGACCTAATGATAACACTAACACCGTGCATGTCTGCCCACAGCACTGAGGTTTGTATTCAGTTGTTGACTTCATATTGAATGCAAAGAGCCCGCCTCTCATCTCGTGTACCTCTTTGTGTAATAAAAATTAATTAAAATGAATCAGAAAAGTGAATAATAATGTTTATGCTCCAGTGAGGGGGAATGTGGGTTTATCTGTGTGTCTTCTGCAGTTATGTTTGTTTCATTCAGTCATTAATATGTGTCAGGTTGGTTTGCTCTGCATGTTGCTGTGTGAGACAGCATCACTCCATATCAGACACGGATTTGGTGCCACGAGTACACTGCACCAACTACCATCCTATTTCAGTTTAACAATCCTCTGAACACACACACACACACACACACACACACACACACACACACACACACCTCTTCTATCGCCTTTGTCAGCTGATTGGCTCACCAGTGCCCATTCAGGAGATGATGAAACCACACCCCTCCACCCTCTAAGCCCACCTTCCCTCATAAACTGCCAATCAGTGGACCCGAGAGAGCGCCTGTCACGCCTCTGATGAGGCAGATTCTACGAGAGGAAAAGATTTTCCACCCTGGTGTTGGCAGCAAAGTGTCTTAGTCATTTCTGTAGATGGATAGCAAAAGTCATGCAAGTCATGATTCCACAGCGACACCCACATCTCAAATTTTGTGGAGCGATGCAAATAGGTGTGGTGTAGCTCTCTCTCTCTGAATGGTTGTTGGAGGAACTACCAAAACAATCAGACATTTTGTGGGCCGGACTAAAAGCTGAGTCATAGTCAACAGCTAAATCACTGTGCTAACTGTAAAACACTGCTTATGATATATCAAGCTGCATGTACAGTATGTAACCACAAAATTCAAGTTTAAGATGTTCGTGATTGCTTTATTTTGTAAGGGTGTCTGACAGAGACTGGATTTTTGGGGCTAATACCAGTACTGAGAGTTCAATAAACTGTTTTTGAATAAACTCTAAAAATACTGAACGAACATTTTACAGTACAATAACATACTTGTCAGAGCTCTCTCACAGGTACATACAGGTACGTGTTCCAGTAACAGTGACGGTGAACCCACACTCACAATGGCATGACCCATCATTAATACACCTGTGAGCGTCCTGCTATGACCTGTCAAAATGTCTGCTGTGTCCTTTGACATATTTTTTATTTTGTGCAGCATTGTTTGGTTACTTATCAGCTGACATATATGCCAATGTATCAATGACAGTATGCAATCAGTGACAGTCTCTAGTTGAGACTAGCTAGCCTAATAAGGACAACTAAGCTTTGCAAGTTACCCTTACATTCCTCCAATCCCACTTCACCTCACATTACCATGACTGTTAGGTCTGCTGAGTAAAGTCAAAACATGAGAACACAACTGAGTTAGAGCAGAACATTAGCTTGTAAGATAGTGAGCAAGCAAATATTAGACAGTAAGTATAGTCAAGTAATCTGATACAATGAAGCTCTTCAGTGAATAAATCTTCTTGTGTTTCCTTGTCTTTACTACACACAGCCTCTCCTGTGACATTGTGGGAAATGTTTAAAACTTCTCGTCCATTATCTTCCACTCTCACAACATGTTGTCACCCATCATCAATAGCAGACTCTCTGCATAAACTGCATTTGCAATGTTGATTTACATTCTCTATTAACTCAACATTTAAAGAAAAGACAACACACCTGAGGATCTAGTGTTAAGAAAGGAAACGTGTACTCTGACTGAGAAGACTCATTTACTTTCCAACTGAGGCTGTACTTTCCCCGCCTGACTGCCCCACCTGGAAGGATGCGTTTGATCAATCACTATGCAGAGGTAAACATATTAGGACAGATGGTGTGCACTTCAGTGCTGCCTCTCGCTGGTCGCAGTGCAACACAGACGAGTCTCAGTTTTACCTCATTTCACCCATTAGTAAAGGTTCGAGCCAGGCCACCTAGAGATCAACTCCAGGCTTGTGACCTCAGTAACAGAAAGACTAAGACTGCTGGTATCTGCCGAGGTGTGATGCCTCGCACTGACAGGACTACATATTACATGGCTCACCAGAGATGCCAGTTATGAGGCATGGAGCAAGTCCGCAGGTCTCATAGGAATGATTTTTTTCCTAAACCTTTCCTTACCTTTCTGTTCCCTCTGAAGTGACCTCTTAAATCTTTTCTGAAGGGATTTTTTTTAACTGTAGGTGCTATTTTTATAACACTTTTTTCAAAGGTGGGAAATAAAGTCATGAATGCAGGATGTATTCCTGTTGTCACACACCATATGTGCATTTTTATCCTTTTACTTTCTCAATGTCTTTTTCCTCCCATCTCACAGCTCTTACTGTATCACTCCCTCTTTGTCTTTTACCTATTTTTTTCCAGTCTTTATTTTCCTCACTTTTTCCCACTCCCCTTCACTCTTACTTACTGTCTCTCTATTCCTCAGACTGCAGTGATGGCAAGCCCTGGGATCAATATCAAAGCTTTGCATAATTCAGCAGCTACTTCAATAATGTATGACGCAATGAGCCACTTTAGAAGGATGCCTCCCTCTGACTGTGTCTGTCTGTCTGTCTCAGTGTCTCGCTCTCTCCGTCTCTCAGGTGAAGTCCAGACCTTCAGTCTTCCTCCTGTTGCTATGATAACAGGATTAAACAAACTGTCAGGTCAACTAAAATCGGGACAACTCAATATGGGCTGTGTGTACCATCTTGTTGAATCATCCTGCCTCACCGCTGCAATTAGCATTGTTGCAAAGAGGATTATCGTGGGAGTGAAAGGATTTACTAAAATCTAACAGTGAGTAAGATTCTCTGTATGTGCTGCAGCTGGGACAGCACTACATACTGTATGATGGCAATCAGAAGCTGGCTTGCAGTGCACTAACACCAACGCAGCAGTCACCATAGATCAGAGCCAGCAAGCGAGCAGTATTAAAGTGAGCAGTATTCAGTTTTTAGAGGGTTCATAAACGTCTCACTCCAAAGTAACGCACATATATATATATATATTGGACATGTCACCTTTCACGTTCCAGATTAGCTGTGATGGACTCTGGTCATCACCACTTATGGTTGTTTTTCGTTAGAAAGGAAATTCAATTTGTAGGTAACAGTGAAATATTACAAAGTAACAGATAGATATGGTCTCTTTAACCCACATGTAAAGGGTCAGGCTGGTGAACCGTCTCAGTGAGATTACAGGGGAGCAGTCCATGATGACGCTGCACTTTAAGCTCTGTTGGATTAGCATTAGTGTACAGACAGTTGTAGATTTACTACATCCATTCAGCATCCAGTGGAGCCATTTAGAAAATGTCTTTAGTAATCCCATCACTAAAGTTTAGGACACTCGGAATTTCTAAAAAAGTGAAATATTATTATCACCATCTTCATGTGCTTCCACTGTGCGGGTTACAGGAGGAGAATCAAAACAAACACAATTTATTGGAGGTTCTTCCAGTAGCATTTTATTAGACAGTATGATGTTTTTCTTTATTCACTATTTATTTATAGAGTCACAAAGGAGGAGTCACTGGTGGGAATGCTCACTTCAAATATTCCTTTAATGTTGCACTTCTATAGAAACAAAAGAACCCTCTGTTAAACTTACCTCAGCTTACTACATAAAACATATATACATACTACAGATTGTATGTCTTGAATTACAGGTGTGTTTTTCTGCTTGGCACGGCAAGTGCAGTGAGGTCATTACACATTCGTTACACATATGAGATTAATAACATTTATATAGCAGCCATCAACTGTATATTGTATATATTGTATTTATTACCAAGTAGATGCTGCAGCCATTGCAGCCCATTTTGTAGGTGATTGTCAGAAAAGCTGTGAAGACACGAACAAAGAGGGTTTCCAGTTTCAGGTTGTTTCTGTCTTGTTTGAAGTGTGTTTTACGATTATCTGCTAGATAAAATCATTGGTTTTGTCGATGGAGGCTGTAGCATTGATAAGTACTGGTCTGAGATGCTGTATAACTTCTCCTAGTTCAACCTGTTTGCAGTTAGCTGAAAGAAGTGTTCAGAACTCATGCAAGTTAGCATTTAGCTTCACTTTTAGCTTTTGCATCCCTGTGGGAAAAGTGTGAGAACGAATGAAGCATGCTGGAGAAGATTACAACATCATGACACAAATACTAGAAACAAACATGAAATTTTTATGCTCTACTAAACGATGGAACTCGTGAACTTGAGGCATTTAAACTTTTCACCCCACTCACTGCCTCTGGAACTCCGGAGACAAGACGATGTTCAGAGAGGCAGAAAGAAACAAGTGGACTAAGTGCAAACAGTCTTTCCACATTGATTCAGCTCAGGGCCACAAAATGGAAGCCGACGGCTCCTCAGAAGCCATTATAACGATAGTTGACAGTGTGTGTGTGTGTGTGTTTGTGTGTGTGTGTGTGTGTGTGTGTGTGTGCAGAGCAGATTGCGCTAAGATTGTGTGTGTGTGTGTGTGTGTGTGTGTGTGTGTGTGTGTGTGTGTGTGTGTGTGTGTGTGTGTTCTCAGCAGGTCTGTTTAGAAAGGTTAAAGTGACCCAGAAGTGAGTCTCTGTGACCTTGGCTTGAATGTACACATCACCAAATCCCACTGAGAGTAGTGACCCCACCTCACTCTTCTGCTAAAGCAGACACACACACAGTTGCTCCCTTTCTTCCTACGACAAGGTGAGAGAACAGAACTGCTGTGTCACACTGTGGGTCAGGACACAGTTACACAGCAGAATTAAAATGCTGGTTACATTGAGTGCTGTAGCAGCCAATGATACACAGCCGAGACAACGATGACGGTGATGAAGATAATCAACTTAGCTCTCGTCAGTGAAGGTCTAACAGAGCTGAATCTCATGCTTCCAAGTGCACACAACTTTTTGTGGTAAGTTGTATGGTACAGTAGATCCCCTGACACAAGAACAGCATCTGCTGAAGCACTGACTCAAGTCATAAAAGGAGGAGCACTCCTTTCTTTCTCTGCTCCATTCTGTTTACATTTTATGCATCTCATGCTGTGTATGCTCCCATATAAAAACAGAATGTATAAAGTGCTTCATTTGTTGCCAGGCATCAATTATAGAAAAGTAGGTCAGAAAAAGAGACCCCCCCCCCAACCCCTCCCCTCCCCCAAGCAACATTGGTAACCACTGATCAATACTACAGACACAGCCTGAAGAATAACTGACAAAAGATAATTATATATTCAGGTGGGAATTGATGCTGAATTATTTAGACATGAAATGTGAAATTTTCTTTAATGATTTTCCACAAATGACCAAATGTGTAGAATCAGTGAGCTGAATACTGACTGTGTTATTGAATTGCCATGAAACTGCTCGCCTGGATTCTCCACAGCACCGGATGACTTTGTAAAGGAGCCGTTTGAGACTAAATATAAACAGCAACCTCACGCAGCCCTGAAAGTGCAGAAGTGAGGACTGTAATGTTGATTTTTATATGACTAATTGCTGTGCAGGCCTGTATGAGAAGAAAACACCAAGTGTATTAAACAAAAGCGGCTAAACTCAGGAGCTCTGGAAGGAGCGGAAATGAAGCACAGACACGGTATCCTAGCACTGGGGAAAAGAGCTTCCAGCTGCTCAACCATAACTTCTGCTGTCACTGTGCTCAATCGATTCCTTCAAGGCAATTGAGCAGAGCTTAACAGTGATGAAAACGTCTCCTTCTCACCATCCAACACTGGAGACAGACACAGAGATTGACATGGGAAGAAATATTTCAGAGGCAGGAGGTAATCCATAATGGGTATAGGAAGGAACAATTGGGCCATAAAAGTGAGAAACAGTAAAATTATTAGAGGAGTGTTCTGCTCTTTTAATCGTGTGTACAAAATGGCAAACATCACAGTTAGTGTGAGTTTGTACATGTATGAATCAAAGCTGTAGCTAGCTGCCTGTCAATGTCCTTCTTCAATAAAGAGACAAGAGAGGAATGATGAGGAGGAAGAGTCAAACTAAACGTCTTCATATTCTCAGGCAGTTTGTGTCAATACTTTTTCAAACCACCGTATGACAGAATAATTGCTATATGTGAATGAGACTGTATGAATGAATGATTATTGTGTGATACATTAAACTATACCCAAATTCATACAAGCCAGACCCAGAGTGTTACATTATGGAGCTACATAACTACTTACTTTACTACATAATACTGGAGAAATATGAGTTCATCAATTAGACAGTTTAGTTTAGTTTTGGAGACATACACTAGGTAAACACCTAGTGTCAAACCACTTCAAGCCAAATTAAACGTCTTAAAGGTCTAGTGTGTCAGACTATGACAGGAAATGGAAAATGAAATATGATGTTCATAACTCTGATTTCTTTAGTGTATAATCACCTGAAATGAAGACCTGTCATGTTTTTGTTAGCTTGGAATGAATAGTAGTGAGTAGTCCAGAGAACCTCTCATGTTTTTCAGGCCCGCCATGATTTTTCTTTCATGCTAGGTGGGCGAGGGTGAAACAAGAGGTATGCAATCGGCAAATACACCACTTGATGCCACTTCTTCAAATCGTCATAGTACAATATGAAAATTGTGATTTTATTGTTATTATTTGTGCCACCCTATGAAGGAAAAGAAACGGTCTAATGTTTGTGATCTCACTGACGTAAATAGATGAGAACAACCTCAGAGGATCATGTCATTATGAAGCTCAGCAGATAGAGTGCATCCACAAAATAAAGGTATTGAATTGCAGAATATCATGAGTCACACTTAAGACTGATGATTTCCAATCAATCCCACCTGTTTACTAATCGTATCATTTACAGAACAAATTTTGTCATACATCCTGCCAAAGGTCATGATGAACTTTCGTAATCTCAAAGTGGAATAAATGAATTTCATCTTCAGTCTTTGGATTGGATCAGTTTCCTCCACAGAACACTCAAACCTGATCTATCAATACCAGTTCTTCAAGCCACAGTAAGGATGAGCCGTTTGAGAGCAGTGATCAATCCCAGAATACAAAGCACAGATTTAGACTTTTCTGTCATTACACATGGATGTAATAACCTCTCCGCCTTATTATTTACCACAACAGTAGTCAGTGGAACCACAACCGGGCCACACTTAACCCTCAGCTCAAATCCTGTCAGATCATATTTTCCCGTCTCTCCCCCTCACTCATTTCCCTCGTGGCTACACTACTGTCTGCTCAAAGAAATAAAAATGGTGGGTGGACAGTCCATTCTCCGTTAAAGAGATAAACAAACTGGGAGACAACATGCGCTGTCAGCAGATTTAAAATTAAAGAAAAAGATGATGGTATGATTTGTTGTTTACATGTGAGGGACAGCTCGAGATGAGTCCCTGCAGCTGAAGGTCGTAACCTAGACGTGTGATCACTGCACTACATGTCAGTAGTCTCTGTGAGGTGGGGCTGAAAGCTGTTATTAAGGCCTCAGTTGAGCAGAGTGAATGTTTGCTGAGATTAAAGCTGCTTAATCTATGTGGATAATTCCTTGTTAGTGCCTTCATATGAGACTTCCTCTCTCACTTCCACATTTAAAACTGATAAGTACCTTTCAGCATGACTGAAATGGGATCTTAGATGGAGAGCCTTACAAGCAACTCATATGAGTTTCAGAGCTCCAAGCAAATACTGCTGTGACTTGGGAGCAATCATGTTGGAGAGGGAAGGTGTTGGGAACAGAAATGATATAAGACCTGAGGAAGGAGATAGAAGGGATTTTTTTAAAAGCAATTAAAGCCTGCTCAGATTTTAGGTGTAAAAATATTCCTTTAAGTCTGAAACGATGAAGTGAGAACGAAGTTCAAGAAATGCAAAAGAGCAGTGAGCAGCAGCTTACAGGAGAAGAGGTTCCTTCACTTCCAGATAAGCATTTATCTGGATGTAAGTAGACGGGAAGATTTGGGAGAGGGGACATGACACGGTAAGAGGAACAAGTGAAGTTCTACTTAGCGAGATACAGCACTCAAAGGTCCATGCATGTGCACATAGACTCACAAAAGAGAAGTTTTCCAGCCAATCTATCTACTTTAAAAGTTACTTCAAAAGATTTGGGGAGATTGACCATTTGCTGATTTGAAGTATAAAAGTAATTATTAAAATCTCAATGCTCACATTTGGTTGAGTGCTAACAGATGACTAGTGTTGTGGAGAGTCAGTTCAGACAAAGTGCACAAATCCAGGACGTCTCAGGCTAAACAGTTCATGGTAGCTGAATCAAAGAGAATGGAGGACTTATTAATACATGTCGTGACATGATGCCGCCTTGATTTCTCTCTGGCTCGTTTATATGTCTTTATCACAGCACCACAACTTCTCTATGTCCATAAAAGTTCATACTTAGTGCATTTACAGTGTAAGGTATTTGTCAAAGTGAGGCTAAATAACAGAAAGACATAACCTTGTACATAACCTTCATGGAGGTAGGATTTAATGTTTTATTTACTTATTGTGCCTTTTTAAAAGGCAGAAAAGAAAAAAAAAATCCAGACTGAAAGGCCCAAATACCAACAATCTTTAAAATCCTAATAGAAAGATTTGCACATTTTTCCTAAAGCCATGCATTTAGTAGCTGCAGCTGCATGAATATTTAATATGGACCCTGAGCCAAGATACTACAAGCTGTTGTAGCTGTAGCATAAATCCATGTCCACAGAAGCTAACAGTGCACAACTTCATTATTCCACCAGATCACTATCTTTAGGGTTAACCTCGCTGCTATATTGCATAGATTTTTGTTGGGGAGGACAGTACAGGTAAGGGTCAGAATGAGGGAATAGTAGAGGTTTTCAGGTCTGTTGTTTGGGGTGTTGAATGTTGTGCTGTCTTTTGTTTTATTAAGTATTTTTCTCCTTTTTCACCTTTAACTCACCATGACATCATTAACGGGATTGCGGACACCCATTTTGGCATTAAAGATGTTACCATATTGCTTTTTTAAGACACAAATTACAGCATTTGGAGGAATGCACAGACCTAGTTTTGTGAACTGGGCTGCACTTTGTTTTGTTTTTGTTTCAAGCTGTATAAAATGGATGACCTGCCACGTCACAAACCTTATTGGGTGAACAGTCACTGAAAAAATCTTGAAAACAATTATGCTGAGAAACCGGCAATGCAGAAAGAGAATCTTGATTCACACTGGACAGACCCACTGAGAATGACTTGCCAATTACAAGGTGGTCACACCCTAAAGCATAGCCTGTTTTATCATCTGTTTGACTCCAAATGGGGCCACAATCTAGAAGAATGAACATTGTGCTGGACGGTACGAGACCTGAAGTGAAAAGTGAAAAGGCTCATTTCTCCTCAGGACTCACAATCTGTTGCAGCCAATGGAGCTGCCCCCTGCTGGCCATTAGAAATAATGCAGCTTTAAGACACATGGTTACAAGGTCGCAGACTGAAGGCTCGGCCCACAAATTATACTGTCAATGTTTTCTCAGTTTCCTGAACATATGGGGTCTTTAATCTGTTCTGGTAGTGTCAGTGGTTTGAATTATCCACACAAGGGACCCAAGGGTGATGTCATTTCAATTTAATCACTTGAATTGCATCTTGGATGGACATGAACATGGTCTTCACATCAGCATGTTAAACGGTTTGTTGGGGCGTCATTTAGCTCAGTTGGTAGAGCAGCCGCCCCATGTGTGAAGCCTCAGTCCATGCTGCAGCAGCCCAGGGCTCCAGTCCAACCTGTGGCTCTTTCCTGCATATCATTCCCCGTCTCTCTCTCCCCACATTCCTGTCACTCTTCAGCTGTCTCTATTAAAAATAAAACTTGAAAAGGCCAAAAAAATATCTTTAAAAAATGTGAGCATGTTAGTATTTAGCTAACAGGATCACTGTACCTTAATACAGCCTCACAGACCTGCTTGCATGGTTGTAATCTTGATCACACACTCTTTTAGGATGGGAGCTGCTGGAGTCAAACATTTTCTAATCTGACAAACTGAGGCTTGGAAAAAAACAATGTACTATTCAGTGACCTCACATTCCACCGGATATTCCAAAAAGTATTTCATTATCAGTTCCAATCCAACATCCAACATCAGCCAAACTGTATTCAGTTATGGAACAAAACAAAACACAATGTCTCGTCTTCATTTTCAGCATGTTTATGTCCATTCTCCACTAGCCACTGGCTTCTTTGACCTCCGTGATGTATCGATAAAAGGCATGTGACCTTTTTAACCTTTCATCTTTGACGCCTTTAGGTCTTCCGTATGTCACTGTCTGTATGTCCGTACGCCCACTCAGGCAGCGAGGTCACTACGGCAACAGCCTTGAAAAGGTGCAGTCCCCAGGCGCACAAGCAAATTGGCTCCATGATCGAACGTGAATCTTTAATCACCGTGTGCTGCCCCTGGGCCAACTCTCACCTTCACCACATCCATGTCACACAATGCCATGGCGATAACACTCCAGAGTGTGTGTTTCCATAACTGCTGCACACACATCAGGCTCAGAGAAACTCAAACACAAGCGACGGTCCATGTTATGAAGAATTTTTCTAATTTAGAAGCCAGAGCTTCAAGCTGGACTCTCCTCTATTCATTCATTCATTGAGTATATGTGCACTTTTGGTTTAAGAGGTCACAGATTGACTCAGAAAATCACAAAAGAAACTCTAATCTTAGCAAAATTACTGCCTTTATGAATGAGCTGCAGAATTATAAAACACACATACTGCAGATAGTTCTGGAAGCCTCTTAGAGACTGCATGTCTGTAGTCTATGAGCTGCCTGCCTGAGTCAGCCATCTTACTGAGTTCAACCTGTGTGTGTGTGTGTGTGTGTGTGGGAGGGAGGATCCACACATAATGATTACACCAAGAGTTTATCCCACTGATTCTTTTTACTTCTCCCGTTCTCTGCCCACAGAGAGAGGGAGAGAGAGAGAGGAAAAGAAAGACGTGATGTTTCACATCTCACTTCAAAGGATCTCTGGACCTCTGGGACATTAAAGCCTGTTTCCCATCAACCGACTGCTGCTATAGTCCTGTTTAGCATTCAATGTGTTTCACAAACATCTTGGATAGTCATTGGATAGTCAAGCCACTAGATACTGTATATTATTAGTAGTACTGTAGTCTACATGTGCAGTCTTCTGAAGCATTTTAATCTGTCAAAACAAATATGCCAAATATGCCACTTTTTAATGAACGCTGTGGAGAAATACAATGAAAGCATTTAGTATATGCTATATTAATCATGTACTCACGAGTGTAACAATATGGCAGTTGTGTGCAACCTATAAACTGCAGACTATCTTTAGGGCTAATCAGGATGACCTTTCTATCACCCTTGACCAGCTCAAGAGTGGAAAGAGGGAGTCTTAGATAAATCATGTTAACGAGAGGTATCTGCTTGGACTTTCTCTCAACTTTGAAAACAACCATGTTAATCATGATGTAATGATGTAAGGATGTATGACGCTTACATGTAAGACGGCCCACTGATGTGTGTTAATAAAACAAGCCTAATGAGTAAACGGGCAGAACTCAGCGGGGTGCGTGGTAAACAGACTGCGGAGTCTGAGCTGGGTTCTCCCTTTGCAAAGGTGAACACAAAGACTGGGTCTTGTGTTTTATTTTCCTAACATAGTTTGCTCTATCTCACAGCAGCTTGATCAGAGGATCCGGGGTGGTAAGTTGGACCACAACAACGCCTAACTAAAACCAATGCAGTCTAATATCACTGCACAATAAATACTACTTCCATGGAGGTTGTAATGTTCCGTTTTTGTTGGAACAGCTTTAGGAAGGTGTTAATTCAACTTTATGGCTAGCTTTCAGGCTGCAGCTTGTGTTGCTGTTGAATTATATTGCGTTACACAGAGAGGTGTTTCTAATATTTAGTATCCTTGTGCAATAAATGATGGCACATTTTTGGAACATTTTAGACTAACCTCTCAGGTATGCCATTTAAAAAGACTTTGAATATCTTGTGGACTTGCGAACCATTCTGATCGTACTGTATAAAACCTGCAGTGTTACAGTGAGCATGTACAAAACAAATACTAAAAAGACATACACAGGACCAAAGTACCAAACAAACACTCTGCTGAGTCAAAATGAAAACACTAAATAAAGAACCTAAAGTAGGTACATGTCCCCACTGGTAAGAATTCAAGGAAAGACCTCATTTCCCCACTGCTTCCTGTCCCTATTTTTTGATAAAGGGATTTTTCTTTCAAGGCATTCACTTTGTTCTCCTCCAAAACTCTGAAAGCTTGAGAAAAGACTCTTTAAAAGCAAACCAGACAACAGAAGATTTCCCAAACAAGAAGCTCAGCTGAGTTCCTGGAAATGTCTGGGAAGCATTCATGTAGGGACACAGGCTTTTCAATGACTGACAGATACATCTGAAATAAGGAAACCAAGGGAGAACTCTGATACTGAGGAATCACCGCTCACAAAACACAAACTGCATACAGTACACACACAGTGTAAATGGACACACACACCTTTGTGAGTTCAGTGTGGGAGGGTTAATCAGAGTAAATCGCTGACACTAATCCATGGCCAATCTCGCCCGGTCCTCATCTGGGTATTTGTGTAGGCAGGCCTGTGTGCGTGCGCATGCATTAGTACGTACGTCGGCTGGTTGAGTGTCACAGAGGATGAGTGCTTTTAGGTTTGTGAGCTGTTTGTGTGTTTCGAGGAGTGAGAGTTCAGGCAGACAGACACAGTCCCTGTCCAGAAATATGAAGTCATTGCTGCATTACACTGTTTCAACACAAGGGGTCACTATGTAACATTTGTTATGGTGTTCATGTAAAAGTGAAGTGACTATAAATCCAGCATGAACAGTGTTTGAACTGAATCATATCACTGATAACATGTTTAACGGCTTCTCTTTAAATCAACACACGCATCATCAAATATCACACTCAGTCTCTGCCATGTTGTTTTGTCTGCCAAATGTTAGCAGGTCTACTTGATATTGTGATAGTGTTTCTGACTGTAAGGCTATTGTAGTCAGCACTCATCTCTCACCTCCTAAATGAACCCAGCAAACAGAAAACAATCACTATGGAAACTTTGCAGAATTTTACATCTTAGATAGCTCTATGACAAACAATGTATGAATACGTTTTTCCTGACTTACCTGTAACATATTTGTTCATTTTCAGTTGGGTCCCAGCATTGTTGTCTGGATTAAAATCAACATTTGAAACATCTAAAGCTTACAAAGACAGCTAGTTTGTAAATTACATTTAATATTTTGTATAAAACAAATCCAAAGCACTGGCATGCTCCATGAATGAAAAAGAACTTAGAAAGAAATATGAAAACAGGACAGTAGTGTATGCAGTTGTTCTGCATTAGGCTTAAAATGAGATCTCTGAGCAGAGATAAAAACAGAGCAGAAACAAAGCTGCAAACAAACAAACAGCAGTGTTTTGGACCCAGCAGTAATCTTATCTTTGGTATCAGTCAAAGCCTGTGAAATCGCACTGATGACTCGCAGTGTATCGGCATTATTGTGATGCGAACTTGTACAATGCTACTGCAAAATGAAAAAAAAAAATGTTTTCTTACTCTACACAAGTACAGGGGGCCTTAGAAATTGGATTTGATATAATTACAACTGTGGCTAGATTTGAAGAGCTTGTGTAATTTTGAATATTAATAATGCTTAGAAATGTTGTAGCTGACAAGCTTAGATTTAATTACTCTAGTTAGCTGACAAATGGAGACAGGTGGCATTAACACGAGGTGACTGCAAATCTGATTTTGAACATTAATCCAAGCTTTGTCGTAGTCAGACGACCTTGTCTATTGGCAACATTTTAAACTGAAGAGCTGATTTTCAGTCTTTGCTATCATGACACAGCTAAAAAGCGTTCATTCTAAATTTTAAATTCTAAATTTAAAATTTAAAATCAAACATACCTGAACACCTCCATAAACTGTGCCCTCTTTCAATTAACTGACAACTGACAACAAGCGGAGAAAACAACACATTCATTTTTTAGGCCTTTTTGCTTTATTGGACAGAGACAGCTGTAGAGTGACAGGAAACCTGGGGAGAGAGATGGGGAACGACATGCAGGAAAGGGCCACACAGGTCGGGATTTGAACCTGGGCCCCCACAGCGAGACTTCACATATAGGCTGCACATTCTACTGACTGAGCTAAACACCACCCCAGAAGGATACATTCATGAGTGGAAAAGTTATGTGGATCCAGAGAAAAAAAAGAAAAAAACAAATTACAGGATAAATGTCCCTTCATGCTGATTTAACTGCTTGAGGGGCAGTAACACAAACGAGAAAGTAATTTATAGAGACAAAAAGTGAGTAGGGATCTGAACGCCTTGGTTATGGATATGAAAAATAACCACTAAATAAAAATCTAAATCTCCCTGTTAGTGAGATACTAAAAATGAAAAATAATGTTCTCCATCAAAATGAATATATCTTGAAAATTAACATTTGAATGCTCTAACAGGTATATTAATGCAACATTGTGTAACCCTTCTAACAACAGATTTTAAGTCATGTTGATGCTATACTGACTTGTAATCAGGTGAATGATGTCTCTGTCATTCGTACATCTGTTCACATACTATGTCACTTATGGCTTACACAACACCAAGTATTTCTCTGATTTTGGTGAAACTGGATCATATCTTATGGAGAAAATGTCTTCTGCTTTTCTCTCTGATGTCCTCCAGCTCCTCCGCCTCAACTCTCTGTGATTTACAGAATTTCCTGATGGACAGTGAAGTAAACTGCTGCCAACTGTAGCTGCTGTTAGCTAATGTTAGCTCAGTCTGTTAGTCGTGCTGTCCAAACTGTGAGGTCAGCGCAGCAGGGGGTTGTTAGAGTTTGTACCGCAGGCGTTTTGGACCACCAGAAGAGAAAGAAGCAAAGAGAAACAAAAAAGCAGAAGAGGATGTTGACAGAGAAAGCTAAGAGAAGAAAAGGAGAGTGACAGAGCAAAAAGCTGCCAGACTAAATCTGGGCTTCTTCTTGTTGGACTAGTAAGCAATATTAGCTGGCTGCTATGTCTTGTGTCTTGTATGCCTTGTTGATGTTTGACTGTTAACAAAGTTGTCAACTTGCTAGTTTTTGATCATAAGTAATGGAATCAGAACAAATACGTGTCCATATTTATAGAATTGAAGATTTCAGCCATCGCTTTTACAAGAATAATAAGAATATTTATTTATTTGGCATGCAAAAACTTGATTCACACGGTCATACAACAAGAGTCTAATATCATTCCATTACTAAAACCTAAAAAGGGGAATCAAAGGGAACCTCAATTAGCTGAGAGAGAAAGCAGTGCATGATCAATCCACTCTATCCACCCAGACTTCAGTGCTCTGATCAGCCCTCCTTCACCTTATCACCTAATTGTCCAAACCAGCTGAGTGGAGGTGAAGGACTGTTCCCACAATAGAATTTTTTTCCGCCAGCCCAAAGCAATGTGATCCCCTTATCTATTTCTGCACTGCAGCCATCGCATTGAAGTGCTATCGATCTGCCTTGTGTGCTGTACTGAAAAACGAGGGCTGTAATCAATGCTCCCTGCCTCCATTCTTGGTCCTTCACCCTCAGCTACTCACAGCCTTAAAAATGGATGAGGCATTTTCAATTATACTGTATCAGCTTGGAGAAGAACACTGTTACTTTTCAACACCATGTACTGTATATACACATATTGAATACAAATATACAGAGGATTGAGGATTACAAAAGATGTTTTGCTCCATAATGATATTTATCTACATCATTGGGTACAACTGAAAAGGCTGAATAAGCTTCATAAGCCACCTTTGTTCAACCCAAGCCTTTCATACCAAGGTCTGGTATGACCAGCAGCTCATGTCAGGCAATTTAGGCAAACCTACAGACCCACTTTCTATAATTCAGTGGCATCCAGTGGTGAGGTTGCAGAAAGCAGCTGACTGAATACCACTCCCATCAACTTCAACGTGCATAGTTACACAGCAAATTCATCCTCTACACTGTCAAACACTGTCCGGAGAAAATCCAGAAACACCGGCATCACTTAGACTGACTCGAAGATGTACAGGATTCCCACCAAGATGTGATACAGCTGAATATCCCTTCATTATAAAGGGCAGTGTGCAAACTGCATAATTTTGGTGAAATGTTGCTTATTTCCAAAGGAAACAGCGTCTACAGAAACACCAGCGTGAACCACAGCTGCAGGGATTCAGCGTCATGTCTGCAGGGATGATGCTTAAGGTCATTGGACACTGAAACAACAATTACAGAGTGTCCTGGCTCACCACCATGCTAGTTTACAAGGCCTAAGAAATCCAATATTTCCAAATCAATACAACTTCTTGCAAAGCAACACCAATACAACCAAGATTCATGACGCGTCACAAGAATTATCTATCAAAACATTGTTTAGAAACACAGGATGTTCCCATCATCCTGTGTTCAAAATTCATGTTGTTCTAATGTGTTGCAGGTGGAGCAAACCTGAGGGAATTAATCACCAAAATATCAGGACATTTTGTCAACGCTTGTATCAATAAACAGCAGTAGTAAGCACAAATGAAGCTGACTCACTTTGGTTCAAAGGAGAGGTGTTTCTATCAAAGTAACCCAGGAGGGCAGACTGGATGACAGATGGACAGAGGATACTAATAATGTTTATTGTTTCACAGGAATCCGTCTGTTCAAATCCTCTGAAGGCATTTGCTTCGTTTAACAACTGTGTTGAAAAATGCTGTGTCATTTTCTGCTGACTGCTGCTGCTTAACACTTGCCACCATTGTGCAGTAATAACCTATCTTGTGGTTGTCTATTTCCTCATATTTATGTGTGTGTTTGATCCCATCAGGCCCTTACCTGGCAGATGATTCTGAATAATTCCCTATTCAGCATCTGTTGTACTTTCACACTGGCCTCTGAGCCTTAAATCATTGCATCACATAGACACAAGAGGCAGGCCAACACACACACACACACACACGCCTGCTGCAGGTCCACAGCTCACTGCACATCACCATGGTGATTATACACAGTTCAGCTTTGATGCAATGCAGGGGGATTAAATGTCTACTAAACTCACTACTGTCAATCATCCCACACTAATAAATTGTGTTGTCGTGATGGTTTAATCAAAAATAAATGAATTTATCCTTTATATATAAGATTTTTTAAGAAACAAAATTTAAGAAGTAAATTTAACATTCCAGCCTACACTGAATCAGCAAATTTCCAGTGAAAAAATAAACATGAATTAGGAGAATATAAACGTAAAGTTTTATCACTAGGATCCTCCCGTCTTTCCGTCACCAATCAACATCAGTTCATCTCCATACTCCTCTGATTTCTCCCCTCTACTCCTCATTCCTTGTCCCCCATCCCTCATCCCAGCTACAGTACATCACCTTAATCTAAATCTTCATAAAGGACAATAAAACTGTACATAACTGTATAAGGAGTTGGTAGCTGCAAATAGCAGCAACTAATTCTTTGACAAAATTGAGATTCAAACTCCAGAAATCATTACAGAGAACTGCATACTCATGCTCAGTCTAGCATGTCTTAGATGATTGATACTAACGAATACTCAAGATAAAGTAAGACCAGTTTCTCAGCTGCTTATAATTTGCAATTCATGTCTTCCTGTGGCAGGAGAACGAGAGGAGGTCAGAAAATAAAACATACACAGATGTATATTTAGCATTCATAGTGGTTGTTGTCTGTAAACCTTTTTCTCAGAATAAGGAAACCTAAATGTGCTCATCACTCGTCCATTGAGCACTGTATCACACTGACCTCTGACCTTGGAGGAGAAGTGGGCGGAGTGACGAGTTATAAACAGCTGCAGCTGCTGATCAAGGTCGCAGCACTTGAGGTCAACGTCCCAGGATCGAATTCCTGCCAGGAAGGAAGAGAAAGATTGGTTGAGGAGAAACAACGTGAAGCAGGGTAGGACAGACATTAGTGAAAGTGAAGTATCTGATGAACCTTGAGCACCAGCAGACATTTAGCATGCGAGTTAGTAACACTCCCTAAAACACGGTTTTAGTAAATCTGAGGTAAGCTTTTACCAGATGTTGCTGCAGCATCTTGCCTTGCTCTCACCTTCTCCCCTCAACTTGATATCTAACACTGTTTAAGCTTCAGATAAGGTCGATGAGCACAAATCTCAACAGGAATTTCTCATATCAGTATTACTAAACTCAAAAGACACTGATATCATACTGTTTGACCACAGTAATCCTGCTATACAACCACAGGCCTAGTCTAATAACTGACATGTGGGCATGTAACATACAAATTTGTTCAAGGTAGAGTTACTGTCTGACTGACTGACTTTCTCATTTGATGAAAAACTCAAGACCAAGAAAAACTGTTCTGTTTACTCTGTTAAATCATCCACCATGTTCACCTGCTAGTCACTAAGTCTGTCTGTGAAATTTGGTACTATGCAGGCAGCTCCGCACTGACGAGGGCGGTGAGACTGACTGAAAACAGGCTGGAGCACCAAAACAGTGAGCTGAAAGACATTCAAATAAGGAGCTGCAGTCATTCATCATTCTGTGTTCATCACTACATGTGGCATCTTTAACATTTCATTTAGACACTGTTGATGTCAAAATTAATTTAGAAAAGAAAGTGGTTGATGTATATCAGTGTGTATGAATGATCAGTGATATTTGTTAATACAGATGCTTTTTTATAAAGTGAAGGATATGCAATATCAATATTATGCTGTATTAAATCATTACTACATCGTTATTACATAGTTTTGAACCGTTAATCTTAGTCTTATACTGCGTATCAGCATTTTCATCATCATAAAATGTTTCATAGGTCATAAAGTAAACACAACCTACTAAACATGAAAACTAATTCTTCTTTGAGTTCACTGGATCAGTAGAAATGACGCAGTAATGAACTGATGAGCATCGCTCCCTCACGCACGCACAGACACACACACCCACACACACACGCACACACACACACCAGCCTTATCGGATCCCACTGATTGAGTCTCGCAGAGGCAAACTTCAGAGAGATCTCGTCAGATCAGTGCATGCACTCACCTCTCTCATCTTACCCACTTGTGGATTCTTTCAGTGAGAGCAAGAAATTAGATTAATCTCATTTTTTTTCAAATCCATACCCCTCTGCTAAAATCTCCTCTTTCACAAAAAGACTTTGAAGACCTTGTTATGTCCTTAAGTGTGGAGAAACTGTTCTCTCACTGCAGGCTGTTCAAAGAAATGCTATGTCATTCTTATTAATTTTTCCTAAGAATTCAGCTACAAACGTCTTTCTGTGCACTACCAGATGCATAAAAATATCAACCCCTGATGCTGATGCTTTGTCATCTAAAATCCTTAAGATACAAAGACTGTTAGCATCCAATCTGTAAACATGACTACAGTTTAGTGCTGAAATGATTAGTCAATTAGTGCATCAACCAAAAATTCTATTTTATTAATGATATTCTAAAGCAAGAAAGCAAAGCATGCTGATTTCCTGCTTTCTCTATGTTATATCATCTTTCTTGTGCTGGTCACTCAAGAAAAGTATTTTCTTTATTTTCGGACATTTAATAGCGTAGATAATTTAAATATAAACTGACGGGGTCTATGTGCAGTTCTCATTAACTTTAGCCACAGTGGATGTTTTCTGCTCTTCAGCTTCAGGAGGCAGTAATGAGTCGATTACAGGTTGGCGCAGCAGAAGGAGACATCACACTTAAAAACTTAATTGGACAAATGACATAGAGATGAAATCTATGCAGCAATTGGACTGGAATATTCTGTTATTTGATGTATTTGTGGCGACATGCAGACTCGGTGAATGAAGTGAGTGAAAAAGACAGGTGAATCAAACATTTATTTAATAAGACCTTGACCAGACTATGGCTAGTGTATTTAATGAGGGTATAATCACCTGAAAAAGAGTTATTATGTTCTTCTTTCCTTGGATTGAATTCCTTGGATTCCTTTCATAAGTCTGCTATGTTGACCTGCCATGTTTCTACTGTAGCTCAGAATGGACAAACTAAGTACTGGTTATAGACAGGGGTTTTTAATTTTTAATTAATTTAGTTTCTCCTTCACACTAGCAAGCAGAGGGTGAAGCGACGGGGTTGCAATCAGAAACTGCACAACTAGATGCCACTAAATCGTGCACACTGTAAAATGTTTGTATTGTTGACATTTCAATACTTTTTGTCCAATGAGAAACTTGGACTCGGTCGTCATAATTCAAGACGACCACAGCGGTTTCTGTGAAGGGCAAAACAATAAACTATAATTTAACTATATTTTGCAGCCATATTCCAAACCTATTCCAAGGTCTGAATAAATGCTAATGTTGCTGTAACAGTATCAATACAAATATGTTCTTAATACCTCATCAAGTACTGAATGATGCCTTACTGCACTTTGTGTAATATACTTCATAATTTCCTCCTTTGAGATGCAGCCAAGGGATTATGGCTGCTTAATGCTGCAGAACAGCTACAGTAGCTTGTGTGAAGGGAAAATTGCTCTAACGCTGCTTCGATGCTACACAAAATATGAATCCAGGGTTCAGACATGGTGTATTGATGGTGTCTGAGGTGAGAGGGAAGGATTATCAAGCTCAAAGCCAGGACCCCAGTCGCATACATTCTGTTTCACTGCATCCAGGTTGCAGGTCTGCTAAAACAAAAAAGGTGTTGGGTCTCACAGTCTTCCCCAGCGCCTCTGCTAAAAACAAGCTCAGCACGTGTCTGTGATGTTTGATCAGCCTCTTTTCTCAGGAGCAGTCATGCTCTTTTCCAGGAACAATGGTGATTTGGTGCAGGACACTATAAGAAAACACACAGTATGGAACAAATATATGGTGCAGGGGATAGGCCTCGGAAATATTTTATTGTCGGGGTTAAGATCATCTCAGATGACATTTAAATAATTTGCTCTCTGACGATAAATATTTTCTCATTTTGACGTGTGAATCATTAACCTGCAGCCATTATTAAGCCATAGGTTAAAAAATAAACATGTGAAAGACTTTGCCTTTGGCTTCCTGCAGCCTTGAGCTGAGGTTATCCCACGGCTTAAAAAGTGCAAAAAAGCAGCTCTCATTAGCGTGTTATGACTTTTTAAGATAAGAGCATTAAACCTTGTTCCCGGCGATGTTAGCGCATTTAGTCCTAAGAAAGCAGCTCAGAGTGTTTGTAAGAATTTACTCTCAAATACAGAGATCTCACAAATGGCATAACATAAAATAACAGATATTAATCATGTCGATGTGGGGCTGATGGAACAGAGCTGTCTTGTCAGAACAGGGGTTGGGTAAGTGGGCAACGTAGCCAAGCTCAGCAGTCTCTATGGACATAATGGCAGAGGAGAAGAGATGAAGAGTACAATGGAGGAAGCTAAGAAGAGAAAAGGAGAGTGAGTGAGCAAGTGAGTCTTGTGTTGTTGACCTTGCATGATGTTTGGCTGTTAGCAAAGCTGTCAACTTGCTAGTTTTTGATGTGGTCAGAACAAATACTCATGTCCATACAGTGGGATCACACTCTGAAACTGGGGGTGCTAAATCATAAAAATACCAATTTCTATGAATGTGGCTTTAATCAATAATGAAAAAATGATTAGGTGCAGCACTGGAGAGATGTTACGGAAATCAAATCTGTTCCAATATAAAAGAC
This sequence comes from Nibea coibor, assembly GCA_023373845.1. Lineage (NCBI taxonomy): Eukaryota > Metazoa > Chordata > Actinopteri > Sciaenidae > Nibea > Nibea coibor. The sequence continues at coordinate 3,234,086 of CM041721.1, read as the reverse complement.
TTCAACGTGTTATGTCTTGTTTGACTATAACACTGATGACTTGTTGCAGGCCTACTGAAGGACCCTGCGGCTAACATGTAATGAGAGTCAATGACAGGTCATTCTCACTGAGTCACACTTAAAACACGGGCCTGGGCAAGGGAATCAATGCTGTAATGAGCTGAGGGGGTGTGATACTGAGCCTGCCACACAGCAGCAGAGCTGCCAAGTCCCTATTGGTAGTAAGAGGAGGTCAGGTGGGGATGGATGGGGCTGGTACTGTATGGCGTGGACTGTCATCTAAAAGTGCAACTGATCATCCGGACAGAGGACAGCTTGGACGACAACGACACAGCAAAAAATTGCTGACTGGCGTACTCCTGAGTGTGCGCACAACAACATCTTTCATAGCTGCTGGACATTCCCTTTACATCCCTAAACTTCACACTGACAGAGTGACTGCAGCCTGCTGCAATTCCTCAAGAGGAGAACCAGGGTTTGAACTGTACTGTACTGAGATATTCAGCTGAGTAATGATGCCCTAGTGTGACGAAATAAGAGTCCTGCAGGAAACAGAAAGCTATGTGTTTTCTTATAATATCTGTGAAGTTGTTGTGTTCTCATTGCTCAGCAGATTTTTGTTTGTTTACTAGTTTGCGGGTACATGACACCCTTCCAGAATACAGCCATACACACACATGCACACACAGACACCACTGCTCAGATGCAAACTGCATTTTTATAGCTGTAACAACACGTGTATTATTGTGCGGGGTGAAAATACATGTTTGTGTTTAATTATTGATTCTTAAACTGGTCGATGGTGTCAGCTCACAGGATTTAGTCGAAGCTCTTGTCAGGCTGCTTGCCAAAAACACAGCTCTGTTGAAGCAAAAACACGCCTGCTGCATCCACAACTTGAGTCTGCAATTTTTCAGCCATAGTTCACAGTGGGTGAGGGAAATGCGTGCTGTCCCATGGTGCAATGCTGCAGCAAACGCTTCTACCTATGGATACTTACTATATTGCGTCAAAACATTTCTCTCCTGTTCATGTTTACAGATCTTTGTTCCATCCTAAAGCCGCACACTGAAACACAGCTGCCAAACAGATAACCACAGATTCAGACCGGCGCTTCGTCCATCACTCACCCCGCTCTATCTGCGCTTTGGCGGTGTCCAGCTGCTGCTCCGTGCCGATCTCCCCGATCACTATCAGCATGTAGTAGCTGCCCCGGTTGAACGGCACCCCGCGCCGCCGTCTCCCTCCACCTCGCCGGTACCGTAGTCGCTCCTCGGACCCGGGCGGCGGTGCGCTGTAGCCCTCGTCTTCCTCCACCACCGGGAGCGCACCTCGCACCGGGATCTCCATGGCAACAGCCCCCGGAGCCGACGCCGAGGCTGACTCCATCGCCATGACAACTACCGGTGCGAACGAGTAGAGAGGTCTGGTGGGGAGGGGGGACGGAGGGTGAGGAGGATGCTGAGAGGTGAGGGAAGGGAGGGCGGGGGGGTTGGGGGGGGGGACAACGTGTCAAACCAGAATGTTAAAAACAATGTTATTTCCGGTGGAGCTATCAAAATAAGAGAGCTTTAGTAAGTGTTATTGTTATTAGACAATTGAGCTGGATACTGGACAGTTTTTGTGTATAGTCATTTTCAAGATAAAAAAAAAACAGAACTATTAATAATTTCATGTATTTAAATCAAACTATAGTAACTCAATAAACAACAATAATCCAAACAGTTTGATATTGTATGTAAACATGACAAAATACAGCTAAATGCACTTTGTTTCCATATTTCCATTTTATGTAACTAAAATATGAATTCTATATGAATAGGTGGATTAAGTTTAGCTTTGAACAAACCGTAGTATGAATTGAATTTATTGAGGTTGGGTTACATCTTTAAATGCATTTTCTGCCCAGAATGGAACATTTCAAAATAAAATGCCCCGTCACAGCTAGTGCAGCAGACTTGAACAGATTTGGCTGACTGGCACGTTAAACGTTGGATTTAAAGCTTGGTGTCGCCGCAGAAAAACATTTCATCATTCCCGACACACAACAGACACCTGGGAGACAAAGACAAAATCTTAGTAAGTCGCTCCTAGATAACAGGTATAAATAAAGCTTTTACTTAACTAAACTAACGTTTCCTTACTACACGGAGTAATGGGACCAAGTGACGTCACAATTGATGCTAGTAACAAGCTAACGTTAGCTTAGCGTGATGCAGAGTTTAAGCTAGCTAGTACATTTATCGCACTCTTTATTCAAGTTCATTATGCATACATTGTTAATTGCACATATTATTATCATTTTCATTTTAATTATTAGCGTTTTAATTTACTCACTAAGTTTACACTAAGTATCTCATCTTTGTGTCCAAGAGATATGTTTGAAGATAAAGTTATCCATTATGACATGTACACTCTCCCTGTCCATCTTTTGTCTTGGAAATATTTTTGCTTGACAGTGTGTCAGTTTTTTTTTCTCCTTTTGGTATTTACATGATATTATGGCACATTATTCACATAATTCACACATATTTCCACAGCAACGACCATTTTGTCACGAAATAGTAGGTAAATATAGCCTGGGAAATCCCATGCTGCCTTGCACGATTGTTCCAATCCGAATGACTGTCACTCTAAATATATCATCAGGTACAACTGACATGATTGGCTATGGGCTATGTATATGCCAAGTGATAGACATTTGTAACGCCCAATAAACGGCCATGGGCAATTGTTAACCACACCTCCCTTACGAGAAATTGAGTAGGTGGTCCCCAGACCATGGCTGTGTCCCAATTCAGGGGCTGCATGCTTTGAAGGACGCATTTTAAGGCCAATTAGGTCACAATGCTGCATGAAGGCTGTCCAAATTCAAATGCAGCCTTCAAATGCAGCCTTCTTTTCCCTCTTTTTCGAGGATGCATTGCAACTATCCTTCATGGCCTCACATATCCCAAGAGCCTTTGCGTGCCACAGTCCAGTGCCGGGAAACAACAATGGCAACACCAAGCGGCTACGTTAAGAGTATCAACTGACAGCAGGTGCGCAGTTGGTAATGCAACCAGGGAAAGCTTTGTGGCCTTTGAAGGACCCTCACAAAGAGTCGCCTTCAAAGGCCGGGAAGGTTGCGTCCTTCGAAGCATGCAGCCCCTGAATTGAGACACAGCCCGGCGATAGCCAGCCTAAGGTAAATACAGGTGTTACCAACGATACTAATTAAGTTTAACTTCCATTTAGTGCAGCAGAGACTTTCCAGTGAGCCAATATGGACCACAGCAGTACCCTGACTCTGTTTGACTTGAATGGAACTGAACCTTCATTAGTATCATTGGTAACAAAATGGCTGCAAAAGGGTCTATTAAGTGCAAGCTAGCCTAGCTAAATGAGGGCTATGTACAACATTTTTTAAAGTGACAACCACCAATTTAGTAAATACCTCCTTCGTGAAGGTTATGTTATAATGTATTTTAACTGTTCTCGAGAGGCATTGACTCACCTGTGTGGTCATGGCTGGAGGATGTTTGTGGGGCTTAAATTGTACTGCATTCTACTCACAGGTGCTTCTATTTATTTATTTATTTTTTTTGTTGAAATATCTGTTTGGGTGACCAAAATCATCTTAAAGTTCAACAAACCTTCACATGAAGGACTGTATTAGCTTTAGCTAGGTGTACTTAAACTGGAATCTAGAAACTAAGATCTGAGTGGATGTTTCAGTGCAAAGTGTTTTGTTAAATCAGCAAGAGGAACTGCAGTGCATAGACACATTTTCTGGCTTACGTTAATTTATTGATGAACTGATTTCACTGTTAACCATAAAGGCTCAGCTACAAGTGTGCATGTCACTTAGAATCAGCGAAGTAGCAGTGAGTTAAGAGTTGATAGGACAATCATTGAACTATTTATAAATGGAATGCTCACCAAAAAACCTGCTGAGAGATGTTCTCAATTTCCTTCTTGATTTTTCCTCAGACTATACTCATTGCATCCTTGCACCAAGATATACAGCTCTGGAAAAAATTAAGAGACCACTGCAAAATTATAAGTTTCTCTGATTTTACTACGTATATGTATGTGTTTGAGTAAAATGAACATTTTTGTTTCATTCTATAAACTACTGACAAACTCCCAAATTCCAAATAAAAATATTGTCATTTAGAGCATTTACGTATTTGCAGAAAATGACAAATGATCAAAATAGCAAAAAAGATGCAATGTTTTCAGACCTCAAGTAATGCGAAGAAAACAAAATCATATTAATTTTAAAACAACACAATACTAATGTTTTAACTTAGGAAGAGTTCAGCAATAAGTATTTGGTGAAATAACCCTGATTTTGATCACGTCTTGACATTCTCTCCAGCAGTGGTCTCTTTTTTTTTCTGTTACTGCACAGCGTATTTTCTATCTTGCCATTTAAAGAAATGTATACATTTTTATGGAAAAGATTGAACACTAAGTTTGGCAGGATTTGACAGGATGAGACCACTCAAGTCAGTCACTCCTGTTCCCTCAGTCACCATTCAGGATTCATGATGTATGAGTGCAGTTAGCCTTGCACGGTGGATGTGGACCATTTATTAGAATAATCTGTAGAATATTAAAGCAGAATTCAAATGTGTTTTATGCACACACACACACACACAGACACACTGATAAAGACAGAGAGAGAATACAAACCAGTTTTAACATATCCTCTTTCTTCTCAGAGAAATGCTCCTCATTGAGCTTTTCTCCTGGTTAACCTTGAGCTTGGCACATTCCAGCGTGTAGCAGAGGGCGTCTCAGCGTACACTGTCAGCACCACACTGAGGGGATAATAAGGAGGTCCACACCAACTTCTGTTGGGCCTTACAAGTCAGGCTGAACCTTCCTTTAACTGTAATTATCACCGATTTAACACGAGGCAGGCATGCTCTTAAAGCTGTTAGTATGTCGAATTCAAAATCCAACAGGCCCATAAAAAGGTTCATATCTTATTTTTGAAAAACACAGTAGTTCTAGCTTGCAGCAAACAGAGTCTATGACTTGATCGGTTCGGTGTACTTACTACCTGCTCCAATCAGCTGTGTTTTTGTGCAACATTCTACAGTAGCAGTGTGAAGATACCTCATACGTTTTTTTGTTTTTTTTTGCTGCAGGTTTCTCTGACAGTGAGTCAGCACTTCACTCTATTAGAAGACCTACACCACAGTCATGCTTCCCTCTAGTGGTAATAAACGAGACTCCCAACACACTCCAAGTAGCAGATTATGTAAGCTCTGATGCATCTGTAGGTTATGTCTGATAAAAGGGTCAGATCGGCCAGAATGTACAGGTTCAGTTATTATTTTATATTGGAATAGAGGAAAGAAAACACATGAAGTAAAGATTTAATCGTAGACTGAGGATCTTCTTGCTATTTAACTATTCATTTACAACTAATTCTAAATTTTCCCTCCAGTCAGACAAACGCACTGCTCACTTTTTCAGACCAGTAGCAGCTTAGATCATTTTGTTCAGTAGCATATTGTCAAGATGACTGATCAAGATATGGCCTCTCTGTCACCATCTGCTGGACAACTGTTACTGAAACACACTGTTTGGTTAAATTACGCATGGATACAAGCAGTACGAAAATGCCAATGCCAGTATGCCAGTATCTTAAAAGTGTGTGTATAAACTTCAAGAACAAGGTAAAACAGAGTTAACTTCATAGACAATACTTTAAATTAATTAAGTACAAATTGTACTGAATTTGTAATTATTTCGGGTGATTTTACGGCCTGTCAGAGAAACTTCAGGTGATGTACAGCAGTACAGCTTATTTACTTCTTTAATTGCCCCCCTTTGACAGCAAAATGTCTGTGCACTGACTGACATGAAGAGTAAAACATCATTTTCTATAGGGGTGCGCAAGAGTTATACAGTAAGCATTGAAAAATAAAAACTAATTATTTAGCTTATTTGTGTTGTAACTTCAAAAGCTAACAACTAAGAACAGATCTCTGATCAGCCATTGGCTGCAGTCACTGTCAACATGTGACTGTCCCTGACCTTAAGGATGCAGAGGACAGTGAATCCTGCATTTGTCTGCTCAGGTAGGCTGGCCTGTCTGGCCCAGTTTACCAGCTCTGTTTGATAAGAAGTAGCTGCAGTTATTCTGAGCTACAGAGTGACAGACGGGGCCTGGAGAAAGAAATACAGACAGACAGACAGATGGCAGAAGCAGCAGTCTGGGTTTCAGAGCAGACTCCCCACAGACTGTCTGGGTCACTGCAGACACAGTGGTGGTCACAGAGGTCTGCCTCTCCTCATCGCTATGTGTCATTAAATAGGGAAGAGGAGGAGGAGGCAGACAGAAGAAGAGGAAAAGCTCTGAAGCCTTTGAGTGTGTTGTCAAAATCAAATCAAATCAAATTTTATTTGTATAGCCCAAAGTCACAAAACACATTTTGCCTCAGAGGGCTTTACAATCTGTACAGGGAGTGACACCCTCTGTCCTTAGACCCTCGGTTCGAGTGAGGAAAAACTTGCCCACAAAAAACCTTTAACAGGGAAAAAATGTGGAAGAAACCTCAGGAAGAGCCACAGAGGAGGGATCCCTCTCCCAGGACGGACAGACGTGGCGGCACGACTGACTGCATCCATACAACAAGCTAAGCTAAGAAGAGAAAAGGAGAGAGAGACTGACATGACGTGATAACCTGTAATCTCCTACAAACTACAGAGACTTCCTATTTTACAGTATATTCAGAATCTGACACATACCGATTTCTCCATGAAACCTTTATCAGGATCATTTTTCTAAGACAAAAAGAAAATACTCACAGCTTCAAATGAAAGCAAAGCATTTTATTATATTCAATATTGAAATACAAAAGGCACTGGATTCTAGTCTCCTAAACAGGATGCATACAGAGATGTGTGAATGAATACAAATCATTAATTATTTAATTGGAACCTTAAATTAGACCTCTATCTGTAGCACGGACATCAAACAGATCACAATTTTTTTCGTTTAGAAATGCTAACATGTTACATCCATGCTGATGTGCTTGGAAGAAATCACAAAGAAAATATACATCGGTACACAAATAATTTAGAACTTGGTGGAAGAGAAGGGCAAGGAAGACTCAAGAATTCTTCCAACAAGGTGAAACCATTCACAAGAAACTCAAAATGCAATACCTTTAGCTGCATACTGGTTCTCTTTAGAAAGAAAGGTAAGTGTTATGGCAAGTCTAAATGACAAATCAGACAAATCTGGGATCATTCAGGCCCTGATTCTCCTGTCAGACCTCATTGAAGTACTGAGACTCTGATCATTCCAAAAGGTAACTACACACAATTTCTACATCGTTCGTCCTCCTGCTTTAACCGTTAGTCATGAAGAGAATAGGCTCAGCCCATTAAAGCAAATCGTATGAATCTGTATCTAATCTGACTAAATACATCTATTAGCAAAAACATGTTTGGAGTCAGTTGCTTTGGTTTCCTTAGAGACAATGCCTGAGCAATACAGTGATCAAAGATGGAGTTGAAGCTGCTTCGGTATTTTAAAATTGAATTTGCTTAAAACTGATGGAAGCACAAATACTTTTTTCCTGTAGAAATCCCATGATATCTAAATATACAATATTTCCAGTTTCCTGACCCCACAGAGGGTTTTCAGAAACTGACAGGTTGCTATGACAGTCTAAAAGTGATGGAGTATTTTTCCTTAATGAATAATTAACCAGAACTGTAAGTGAATAGTTAAAGTTACAGTAATACCCAGAGATCTAGGGCCAGACACAGATCATAATAAACTACATGATTTATTAGTTCCTTTTCCTCTTCATTCTTTGCAGCACACACAAGACATGGTTTGTCAAAATACGTTCAACAACAAAGATGAAATGCTTTCGACAGAAATGCCAATCAATGACAACCAGAAACACTTCATCTCAATTATATTACAGGATCAGTCCACCATCAGCGTGGAGAGAAAAAAAAGCATACTGCACCCACATGAATACATGTGATCAGCATGCCAGCACACACACACACACACAGTCACATATTACACTGAAGAGCATTGCCAAAAAAGTGCACACAAAATATACAAAGCCAGGACACGGTTGAAATAGCAATCACTCAACTTCATTCATGCTTTCCACCCCAGAATGCACTTCGATGTGTGACTTTCCCCCTCGTCTGCTTTGTACACGCAAACAGAGCCAGACAAAGTGGCTCCATGGGAGACATGCTGAACGTGTAAAGCAAAGTTAATATGGGGACTTGGATGTGCATTGATAGTAGGGGTGAATGAAGCGAGGCTAAGAACGTAGCCTCACTTAGCTCAAGGTCTACACATCATTAGGCTAGATTAGAATGCTGACTCTAAAAGGGAGGAGCAATAACTTTGTGCTACTTTGAACCAACCAACAAGTTCTCAACAACTCTAAACTTCCTGATTCACTCTGATTTGTTTTAGTTAATAATCTAGACCTGATAACATGTAGACCTTGACCTGTTAAATGGAGCTTAGCTTCACCCGGTCTACCATTAGTTGTTGGCTTGGAAGGCTCCCTGGGCAGCAGAGGATGCTGCACTAGAGGCAGCTGTTTGGAAGGTTTTACTGGTGAAGACGCCCTGTGAGAATTCCTGCTGGGCCTTCTGGAAACTGGCACCGGTCCGGCGGTACATGCTGTGGACCTGAGGGAAAGACGGATCACACTGTGAGCATCCAAACACATGCCAGAATGGCTAAATGGCTGCATGGATGTTGGTCATTTAGTGCACAATTTTACCTACAGTGGGTTAATTTCAGATTGCTAATTACAACACTGATTCCAAAAATACAATTACAATTACAATTTGAAAAATGTGAACTCAGACCACAACACACTTTTCTTCTTGACTTCTTTCTTCTTCTTCTTCTTCTTCTCTTGAGGTTCTTGATAGTGAACCTCCTTCAATCTTTGCTTGTGAATCACTACACCTTTCGACCTCATACCCAATCATGATGCCATCTCCTTTTACCAATGAACCTATTTACCTTCTGCCCCTACTTTTATGGCCCTGCCCAAACCTTATTGTGACATGTTGCAGGCATCAGATTCAGAAGGAGTTCATATTTACTAAAAAAGATAGTTTATCAGTTGAAACATGAAATGTTCTCATACTGTGGATTTTTGATTTGCACTGACTTCTGTTTTTATTTTCATTTTTCACAGCCTCACAACTTTTTGGAATCATGGTTATGCTTCAGTTTATGACCAAATACCTTTAAATATAATGACATGCCCACCACATTTAGTAATAAATGCCATAGTATAGCATGCTAACATGCTAAAATAGCATCTTTCTAAACAATAGCATGTTGTCACATTGGAATTGTGAGCTTGTTAGTACTACTGTGCAGGAGTACAGCAGACTCTTGTGGTGGCTGTAAGAAGCTGGCCAGGGAAAATAAAGTTATATCAGTCTGATCTGTTCTAGATGAATTGGTTCTACTTAAACCACTGGCGTTGCTGCAGGAAATGTGTGTAGTTTTGTTGACTGCTCATAAACAGAGAATAAATTGAGATTTGAATTATCAACATGTCTTATGAAACATTTTGCTCTTAAACCAGAAAAGCAAATGACAAAGTATTACTTTATTTCCTCCTGTGTGCTCTAATAGCTTAAACACTTGCTGTACAGGCACTAAAACCTCCTAACTGCATCATTTTACATCAGATACAGAAGGTCTTTACTGTGTAACAGTCCTTTAAATGGCAAATGTTTATTTTACCCACATATTGAAATAGAAAATAGTGAATAAAGTCTCACCATCTTGAGCAGGATGACCGACAGCACAGCACAGATGGTGAACAGGATGGCCACTATGATCATGATGGCACCAACTGCCTTGTTTGTGCCGATGATAGAGAAGGCGGCGATCCAACCACTGAGGTCAACAAACATCATTAAGTTACAGGTGGTCTTATTTAAAACACACGCACACGCACACACACACACACACACACACACACACTAGTTTACATTTAAGAAGAGAATTAGAACATGTCGAAGAAGCAGCATGAAAAGCTGAAAAGATACATGAAGAAAAGGCAGAATGAAGGGTGCTAATCGGACTTTCATTTGTGATTCATATCGTGTAATAAAAAAGATAAAAGTGGGATTATTACTACATGAATGGACTCTCTAAAAGATCAAATAAAACATGTCAAAGTGTGAGTACATTTTCATTTCATTATCCTAGAAGTGCGTCTTTGTTGTTTTCAGAGTCTGTTGTTAAAATTGAGCTGATTTGCATCTCATCTGCAAATGAAGAGCTACCGAACAACGATGGATCCCCTTGACTGTGTCTGTTTTGACATTATGCATATAAGTAATAAAATGAGTCATATCATTATAAAACAGAAAAGGGGAAAAGAAGCAACACTTGAACGAGGGTCATTCTGGGAAAAGTGCCATTTGGATATTTACTGACAAAGCTTATTTAAAATCACCCAAACAAGCAACTATGAACCTGACAGACATGTACAAACAATTATTTAACTACATGATCGAGGTCAGAAAATAAAAGTTCCATAGAGACTATCACAGAACTGAGGTAATGATTACAGTCTGTGTAAAGTAAGAATAAATATGTGTTCTGGGTTTGTGATTAGAAGCATCAACAATGACTGTGCGGGCGTGTCCTCTGAATGTGCTGAAGCCACGCCCATACATGGGAGCAGTCAAGCAGCCATTTTGAAAACAACTGAAATGTGTCAGATGAGTTCAGAAAATGACATAACTAACTTTGAAACCCTCTGAAGTTAGAGGTTATGAATTCATCTCGTTAGGGGTACAGGGGCATGCTCAGCGTGTCATCAAACCACCCTTTAAGGACCGCCCACAAAATCCTGGACTGAAAACTGATGAAAAACTGTTGAAACTCCACATTTCACTAATGTATCGCTCAAAGTCTTTTCACATGTTTTCAGCAACTATTTTCAGCATATTTAATGTGTTCTAGAAGAAAACCCAGAATTGGACTCGTCCACTTCATATAATTTATATTATGTGGGCTGTATCTTATGTTTTGCAAATGAAAGAAGGAACTTTTTGTGACTTAATATGTGACTCAAAAGTGAGCGAGGGACCGAAACAAATATTATCATAAAAAACTCATTCACTCATTTTTTAAAAACATTTATACAGACTGCCTTATTGTGCTTTTTTTCCCTCATGTTCCTTTTTATGCTTCAAAAAGGTCGATCTTAAAACAGACTTTACTTACTTAGTTCAAAGTTCATAGCATGCTAACACTTTTATAGGAGGCTGTAGCTTAGGAGGTAGTGCAAATCATTCACTAATCAGATGATCCAGTCTGCACGTCAAAAATGATAAGATAAAGATACCAGACCTCAAAGTCCTCATGAAGGCTGGTCCATCAGTGTGTGAATTCATTTGAATGGTCAAGGACAGAGAAATCAGTTTTAAACCGAGAGTTTTAAAAACCGCCTGGACTCATCCGGTTGGTCTTTCCAAGTCAAATCAAGCAGTCAGACTTTTGCCTGATGAAGGTCAGAGGAAGCAAGTTGTGGTCAGAGTTAGTCAAACAGGGAGCCTGGTTGGCTGGTCGTGCTGTGGTTTCTGCTCTGCCTTGACCAGTAGCACTCCTGTGGTTAATCAAAATCAAGCTGCTAATCTCACAATTGTTACCATCACCATGGTACATAATAAAGCTGGTACAGACAGGGGAACATCTCTAGTGTCCATCAATTCAGTACTTTGGTCGCATTTACAAAACCAAATCACAAGAAGAGGGTGAGCACTGGCAGAATGTAGCAGAGACAGTAAGCAGCAGAAACTTACAGAGTTACCAGCAGACAGAGAGGCAGCAGGCTAGAGGCTGAAGGATGAAAAGTGTCTGTCAGAAGAGATGAAAGAATGCAGAAAATGAGAAAAGAGGGAGGACAGCAGCTTACAGACCTCTGATTGGCTCTACTTCTGATACTAAATGTAAGAAACCACACAAACACTCCTTTGAATCAATCAGGAGGTAGGTTGAAATCACCAAAAATCCAATTTGTGGTATCAGTATTATTAGTATATATTACAATATTTGAGTAAAATGTACAATTAAATTCAGATTTCATGTTTTATTCTAAGTGTTCATCATTCATGGTAAGATATCTGCAAAAAGTGGAGATTTGGTGACCAAATGGTGGATTGGAAATTTGAACTTTTTTTTTTATTCTAATCACATTTTTGAGATTTCAATGATCACTGAGGACACGGCCCAGATGATTAGATTACCTTTATTTCATTAACCATCCATATATGAAAATAAAGCAGAGTGTGACTCACCTGTTCCCCCACCTGGGGATGCCTACAGACTGGATGATGAAGATCACCACTTGGCAGAAAAACACAAAGAAGAAGAAGAAGAAGCTGAAGGAGCTGTCAGTCCTAAAAAGAGAAAACATGCACGTCACTCAACAAGTGTGAACAATTTCAAAATAAAAGTTGCAAGTATATCATCTAACACATCGCTGTTTAGCACTCAGGTGTTGTGCGCGTCTGACAGAGTCTTATAACAACCTGTAATGCGTAAGTCCATTATTTTCTATATTGAGATGTTGTAGAGTGCATTACAGTCCAATGGTAGATGGCTGTGTTTCATTTGTCAGTGTTTGCTTGTTATTTATGAAGGAGACTCACTTGAAGGCCTTGTAGACGGGCCGGTACCAGCAGAGAAAGGAGCAGGGAGCGAAGAGGATGAACCAGAGGATGGAGAGGCCAAAATCTACACCATAGGTTGCATCAGTGGTGAAGTAAGCCAGACACGCCAGCAGGTTGAGGAACAGGGTCACACAGTTGACTGAAGAAACAGCGGGGAGAGACAAGAGTCAATGACAGGAATACTACAACTAATATTACAAAAGGCATAATCTTCATTTACGTATGTTGGTGTTTTGATATTAATATAGTTCAGAGAATTCAAACGCATCATTTATTCTGTACAGATTTAGAAAAGCTAATACACATACACAATCTTACTGCAAACAGAACAAATGTCTGCTAACACTGCAGCCCTGACGCACGCCTTTTACTCACACATCCACAGGTAGTACATCATCTTGCACACTCTCTGGTACTCTGGGGGGATTTCTTCTGAGAAGTCCTGATAGAAACATGGTTTGACTGGAAAGAACTTGGGAAGTGGAGGCCAGTTGTTTTCTTTGCCTGTCATGACAAGAGACAACATCTACTCTGTTAGAAATTTTCATTTTCACCACTGCAAGAAAAGCAAAATTATAGTCAACAGTAGGCATCCTCCTGAAGTGCTGTGACTGACACATTTATATTAGATGATGTCATGTGTAATGTGTGTAGGAGTCTCACTACAATTCCAATGTCATTATCATCACATGAAGAGACAGAAAGCTGAGCATCAATGTAAAAAAGAGCACTGCACTGCTCTCATCTTCTGTCTTCCATCTAGTGACGCACACACAAATCTGTATGTAAGATTAAAATTACATTTGTTTCTATTTATCAATCTGTTTATTCAAATGTTAAACATAATGTGCCTCACAAGTAGGGTTGCAAAGGGACGTCTTTCCGGTAAATTCTCTTTCCATGGAATGTTAAACTGTTAAAATTTTGGAAATATTCCAAATTAGAAACCAGGAGAATTATGGAAATTTATGGGAATTAATGTGAATTTATGGGAATTGACTGTAAATTGGCGGTATTTTTAAAGCGAAATTCTGTCTGGTTGAAGTGGGATACAGAGGTTTTGGGCTACTTTCACCATCAGGCTGCTGAAAGACTTTGGCATCCATAGACAGGTTCTGCGACAGACAATTAGATCAGTCTCTGAAGCGGCTGAAAGAAGCAGCATCCTCCATTTGAAACCCACGTTACAACCCTCCAGGAGGAGGGTGAACAAGGTATGCGGTCAGCTCTAGGCTTGCCTCAGGGAAGAGGACGCCCCCTGCCTTGCATAGTTCTGTGGGCTGTGCCATTTAAACAACCAGGCAATTCACCTGATTGGGCATGGGACATGGGCTTGACCACCTTGTAGCTGGCCACCTTTGATGAGAGTGTATATTACTGAAAGGCAGAAACACCCTGATTCAAAGGTAAACTACTGATGATGTGTCCCGAAATGTACATCTGTCCCACCACGCCTGAGATGCAGCTCTCACGCCACTCTCAACATCAAGGCAAACTTCATGTGCATACCATCTATTGGCACAATGGACAGTTTACCATCACGCCCCATGTTTCATGATTCTGAAGTTCTGTTAAAGGCCAACCTTCAATTTTATAAATTCCTGGTTTATTCCCATATATTCTTTAATGGAAAGTTTTCAAATTAAAAAAATCACAGAATTTTGCAAGGAGAGGAGAGGAGAGGAGAGGAGAGGAGAGGATTTGTCTTTAATGACCTGACGGGCCTCTGCTCTGTAGCTCGTGCTCTCTGCGGTCCAGCTCGGCAGCTTTTTTCTCCAGCTCTTCTTGCTGCCTCAGCAGGTTGGCCTGAGCTGCAGCGGCAGTCACCTGAATGAGGAGAGTCACAAACACTTTGCTCAACAAATGTACTGAATGTGCAGGAACTCATCTAGGAGACATTCATGCACAAACGCATCAGCGACTCTCAGCAGTTCCACACTACTTACAAATGGAACAGACAGGAACATAGATACATACATACAATATATTACAAGGATGGAACGTTTTTTCCAAACACATATCAGCCTGCACTATATTTTACATATTAGATCTAACAGGAGGAGCAGATTACAGGAGCTACATGTAGACACCAACATGTTTTTAAAGTCATAAATGTATCTTTAAAAAGTGTGTGTGAGGTCCAAAATACATATTTATGATCATCAGAGCTGATGTCTGACTTGGCAGGAAGGTGAAGGACTCTACAGTGCAGTTCATGCATATTTATCAGATTAGCAGTGAAACAGAGAGGGCCATTATAATAAAGTGTAAACTGAGTCCATGTTTGTGTATCCAACAAACAGCTCTCTCTTACTACACTTGGACATTTACTTGTGTAAAACAGGCAGACTGACTTTACACTGTACATGACGTGCTGTTTGGCTCTTTATTCTTACCTCTGTCTATGTACAAAAATACTCGCCTTGTGTGCCAAACACTACCATACATTAAATAATCCATTTTCACTGTATTTGTTTTAACAACAGGCTCAAAGGCAGCAATAAGATGCACCATCTGCTTCCCCAATACTAACATTTTAAACATGAATAAAATAAGAATAAATGTTACACACAAATGTACTGTTCTGTAGCAATTTTATTTTCATAGTCACAATTATCTTTTTTTTTTTTTTTTATCAAATCTAAGCCAATCAGACGTGAACAAACCTAAAACATAATTCTGCCTTTCGTTCACATTTGAAGTCAGATAACACAGAACAAATTGTTGAATACGTTGGCTGGGAAGGGCAGCCACTCCTAACAGTTATTATAACAGTTCCTCTCTATGTTCACATTCTTGTGGATTCATCGTGTTCTGCCATAACACATATATGACACTCGATACTGACACACATATACCGTACCCAGAGAAGTATGGTATTTGTAAGTGCTGTCCCTAAATCTACATCAGCACAAGGTTCTTCCACAGCAGCAGATAAATGGAGGGTTGGACAGAGAGAGGGAGTTTTGGTGAGGCTGACTCACCTGTGGACTGGGCTCTGTAGACGGCTGTAACACAGCAGGCTGGTAGGGAGAGGTGGAGGCCGGAGTGGTATGAGCAGCTAAGCCATCCTGAGAAGTTAAAATAAGAAAACAAATTACATGATGACAACAAGACCAAGACCAAGAGGAAAGTGATGACAGACAAGGAAACAAGGAGGAGGATGTGAAGAACAAGAAAAAGATTAACTAGGCCAAAACATACAGGCAAAACAGCAAGCAGGACATGGCATGGGGAAAAATGAAAGATAAAAGGAAATAAAAGATAAGTAAGAGCAGACTAATCTTCCACAGAGAAGAAAAATGACAAAAGCAGGTCATGAAAGAGGTTGCACATGACTTACTGTGGGATGGGCAAGGAAAGGGTTGTACTGGTCAACTGGTTCAATGTTGGAGTTAGTCACTTGTGTGACTGCAGGGTCCTGGAACAGAACAGAACATGGGTCACTGGCTCAGTTAATCAACACAAAAACTGAACTAAATCCAATCCAATCCCTAATCATGTGACTTCCATAATACTCTGCTGATTGTCTCTCAGACAGAGCAGCATAGAGATGTATACTATCAAAAAAGAGGCTTAGACAAACTGCATATCATATAGGATAGTGTCTCTGACTACTGCTCCAGGGGCCTGAGAAACAGATCAGTGCAGTTTAAGAACTGAAGTGATGCATTGTTGCAAGACCAGCTAAACCAAGACCAAGTCAAGACCAAGACTTTGAGGGGTTGAGACTAAGTCAAGACCAAGACAAAGGCAGGGTGAGCCGGTGTCAGGACGAAGACCAGAATTTAGTATCTAGCATGTGGCTACTATTCACCTTATCTCTTTGGGTGAGGCACGCACCTCACAGCCTTCTCAGTCAGCTCATTGCAGGCTTTACAGACTGATGTGTGTTTTCTTTTGGACACTGTTTTGCAGATATCCTCTTTGACATTTAGAAAGTCGGTTTTTAGTGAGTATTTGCGAAGGAGGGCAGCAACGGCTAACGGAAAGAAATGATCCGAGTTATTGATGCCATTTGAAGCAGGAAGTTTTACATTCAGTTCATGTTAATTTTGTTTTTCAATGACCTGCTTCATAAAACACTGAGTTAAATGCTGGCTTGTAGTCTTGGGGCACAGGTGCTCTATAACTACAAAATGTGGAAAAACGTTTGTGTAAGTAAGTGTATTTCAAAGATATTTTCAGTTAATTATGAAACTATGGTGGGACAAACTAGATATTATTCGGTGAATAATAAAGAAACAAAATCTGAAAGTGTCCTGAAAGATCCCTGAAAAGAGTCCTCTTTGTCCAAGATCAAGATGAGACTGACTAAAAGTGCAGTTGATTCTGAGATGAGACTGAGATCTTCAAGATGTGGTGTTGCGAGCGGTCTGAGAAAGACATTCTCTGACCTTGAGTCTTTATACATAGTGAACATATTTACTGCTCATCTTCTCTTCTGAAGAACTCTTCTCTGGGAACTTTCATTTCCTGAAACAAGGATACCCTTGACAAAAACACAGACTATGATACGTGGCACCATACTTTGACCAAGTCATAAAATGAAGTAGAACACCAGCTGTTGTCATGGTAACACCTACAGGTCCTGGTGAATCATTATGTGGGAAGCATTTCTTAACAGGAGGCATGGTTTTACCACTGGTAAACATTAATTGAGTCTAGTGGGTTCTGAATTATTGGAACTGGTTCTATGATAGGAGAGAGCAGTCAGCAAAGTCTGGTGAACACAGATTATGAAAGGCTTTAGCCCTGATCAGTTTTCCAAGACTTTCCCTAAATATGTTACAATGACCTGACCCAATAACCTCTGATGTTTCCTGCATACCGGGGAGTGTGGGCTCCTCAAAGAAATGTCTGATAATGACAGTCTGGAATGCAAATAACTCCCTGATATTAAAGACACGTCATGACTGCTCTGCACTACTCACATGTGACACACTGCATACTTACTTTCTACTTGCATAATGGAAGTAGGATTTGTGTGTGTATACACACACACACACACACACACACACACACACACACACAGACACACACACACACACACACACACAGATTACACAGATACACAGATATATTAGTGCTGCGACAAAAGTCGATTGTGAATCCGCAGATTCTGATTCTGATTGAATCACTTTTAGCTTTTCTTCATCATATATGATAATAAACTGACTATCCTTAGGTCTCCAGGAGAAAATAATAATAAGATGATTTAATAATGATCATTAGTTGCAGCCCTATCACAGCTGTATCTGTCATATGTGCAGTAGGAAAGGCAGCAGAATGGATTGTGGGTACTGACGCACATTAAAACTGACATATTAACAAGATAAATAACACTAATGTCTGTCTGAACTGTTCCTTGAAACGGCACAATTTTCTCCTTTAATGGTGTGAGGAAAGAACAAAAACTTCACGTGATAACTGAACACGTCACTGACTTATCTGCTCATGACACACCTGTAAACATTCCCAGCAGGAAACAGTCTTACTCTGTAACACCTTCTGCAGGGGGGCAATTTGAAGAAGAGTGTGGCTCAATAAACAGCTTAACAGTGTAAAAAAGATGATGAGGTGTATTATATATTTTCAAAAGCATCATCTTGCCACGGTTTATTTGTTTATTTTAAATGATGTTGGAGGGAACTGAAAAATGGCCTATGGAGATATTCAAAGCAGCATTTTATGCAAAATGTGTTTAGCTCTTATCACAGCAGCATCAGGAAAAATATCTGCTGAGTCACAACTGACAGACTGCTTTTGATGACACAGCATAGACAGCAGTGAAGAAAGACAAAAATATAATAAACC
Source organism: Nibea coibor (assembly GCA_023373845.1). Lineage (NCBI taxonomy): Eukaryota > Metazoa > Chordata > Actinopteri > Sciaenidae > Nibea > Nibea coibor. The sequence continues at coordinate 3,215,564 of CM041721.1, read as the reverse complement.
AAATTGATGACAGCAGCCACTAAGCTTGTGTGAAATAAAGACAAAGCTGGAACAAGCCAAAACAACACGACAACACTGAGTTCAAAAAACAGTACAGGGGTGTGGAGACTCCACAGAAACACTTCTCCATATATACAGTATGTATGTATAGTTTCCTGTGGTTCAGTTCTGAAAATGTGACTTTTTCTGACCCAAAGAGTCTGAAATCACAATATTCTGACTTTAAAGTTCTGTACAAGGAAACAGGAGTTGCTGTGATAACCGTTGATTGCTGGGGTGTGGCTGTACGCATTTCATAACTGCAGCTGGATATTGCTACTGAATAGACTTAAGTCACTCTTCATTGCATCTCACCCTACAGTCTTAACATTCTTTTAGAAATAGACGGTCATAAAAACACACTGTACTGGAGGGGGGAAAAACAAAATGTTTCACTTCAAGGTCATAAAGGGAGCATAAAGGAGGGATGTTTCCCTCCTGAAATTCCATAAAAAGTTGGCAACATATTAACTGACGTTAGAGCGCAGGCTTGTGTGAATATCTGCGTGGTAATAAACTGCTGCACTACAGCACAGACAACATAATCCAGCTGCTGCGGGGTTGTTTACTCAGCCACTTCCACACCCTGCAAACAACTGACGTCACAGCTATTGTGCACCTGATATAATAAAGTGTGACTCTGCACTACTGTAAAAGAAACTGCATTATGTAATGTCACTGAAATAAGACTATTCACAGATACTTCTACTTTTGTTAAGCCTGGCTGACCTTGAGCGATAAATATCTAGTTACACCATGCAAACTGTCTCTGAAACCGACCATGACTTTAATATCTATTAGCAAAGTGTGTTTGTCAAATAGAAACAGAGAGGTTTATGGTATACAGACTTTATGTGGTGCTATAACCTAGATTAGATCTTATCCAGTACGGTGTTCAAAGGCACTTCAGTCAGCATGTCTGAGTTGATCAGGAAGCTAAATCACAGATTCTAAAGTGGCCGATGCATCAAAACTCAGTTCACCTTTTGTTGCATGTGAATCCCTTCCTGTATTTCTGACCTAAATGTCATGCTTCTAACACTCAACACAAGAACAGAACAGGAAGTTGTGCTTGTTAACTACAGGTCAGCTGATATTAGCCTATGGCAGATACATATGCAGATCTGTATCATTTGCGTTATGTGCTGACTGTTTTTTTCTTTTATGGAATGCCAAAGAAAAAATGTTAGCAGTAATATTTTGGTGTCACTGTAACACAACACCAGCAGACTGAACTGCAATTTACAATGCTGTGGCAAGCAGCACAGAGTAAAAGAAGAAGCTGCTCTTTAATATTTGTATAAGAAAATAACCTGAGTACTGAGCACATAGAAAAGGTCTTCAGTTTTCATTCCAGCACAGAAATGTTTTATACGAGGTGCCACATTGGTAATGCAAACACTTTGCTAATGTTCAGCTTTAGCTACTTCACACTACATAAGCTTTATGACTTCATGACTGTTGCAGGAATGTAAGTTGCTGTGTGTATGGCTTTACAGCTACAAAGATAATACATACATATACAATACATTCATATCCTGTGCAGGACTTTACCAGACAGGGAACAAATATACCTTGCAATGGTTATTATATGGCATATATTATGGGAAATTTAGAATCCATTATTGGGTATTTTTATATAAGAAAATGAAGGTCAGGGCATCTGTTTTGCTGCTTCTATTTGAACTATTCTTCTTGTTCTTCACTGGTCGTGTTTTTCACCAAACTTTATGGATGTGCAATATTCAGTGACTGCTTGAAACAATGCTATCTATGATCAATCGCATGATACTTTTGTATAACTGGAAAGTTTGGAATGTATCCTTCTGAAATGTGAGGACAACAATACCTCACCATGGATCATTTAGTTTAGTTCTGTACATTTCTACTTTACCATCATTCTATGTTTGCCATCTACATAAAGAAACAAGAACATATGTAGGTCACCTATTTTAACAAATGTTGGCATATTTGTTAAGATGGAACCAACAAGAGTACAGGAGCCCATCGTTCTACATAATGATGCTGACTGCACAACAGGCCACTTGTGTTGTGATTAACATAAAAGCTCTCCAGATTCAACACATTCTGAGGACACACAGACAATGATGTTACAGGGCTTTGTACAGGCTGTAAGACATCTTGGCTACACCCTGTAGGACAGAAATGCTTGTTTCAAACCAGCAGCGTCAATGGAGGTACAGCAGTTAACCTAAAATAGTGTCTTTAGGTAATGAAGGTGACATTACAGGACTAAAAAAATTAAACATATTACAGAATTCGTACAATGATACAAATCCATTCTAAATGAATTATTAACAGCTGTGGTGTAGCTTAAAAAGGTTTGACACACATTCCTAGTTGACTACAGTTAACTTCCTGCAACTAATCTCGCAACATGCCCCGCCCCCCTTTCCAACAAAGCCCGCTGATTGGTGGAAGGATTGCCAATCATGCTATCTTTACCAAATGGCATTCAAGAGAGCAGAGATAGGTTCCTCCCCGACATCCACCCAACAAGTTTCCTGGCGTGCTGGCTACTTTTTAACGAATGATATGTCAGCAGTAGGCTCGACTGTGCCTCAACCAGCTGTAAAAGTACACACTTACATTGAAAGGGTTGTCGCTGGCAGGGTTCGCAAACGGGTTGCTATCAAATCCCGACATTTTGAAGTGGCTGTGTGCTGTTTAGTCCGCTCTGAATAAACAACAAACTCTTCTGTGTCGCTTGAGTCGTGCCACTTCCTCGAATGAAGTTTACAGCGCATGCGCACTGGACCAGCTGGACAGTGACGTGTACGTCAGTTGACACATATTAACACGCCGCGAGGCGCGCGCCATCTGTGGATATCCGTTCAACAATGTAAAGTGTTAGTGCTTCTTTAAAATGTAATTAAATGATTAATGAGCCACAACAAAAGATAAATAATATTCAACATGCAAGTAGCACAGTGCCTGTAAGGGGAGGCTCTCCAATTGTGGTTGCTAAGCGACAGTAAGAGTGACAGTTTGTCTCATTTAAGCCCCTGGAGGCTTATTGGAAAAAAATAATATTTATTCATTCATTTAGATCAAAGGGGCAGTGCACATTAAACACATACAGTTTGCTCAACTTGAGTTCAGCTTGACACTTTAGATATTTGGCAGAAAACCTGTTATAAAGTGGTCTGACTGGGGAACGTCTAATGAAGGATGTTTGACCATTCCTTTTTAAATATGTGTCTATTGCAAGTGAAATATTACATTCTAGTTTTGTTTAGTGACCGTGGACGGACGTCATAGCATTTTTATCACAATTTCTTAAATATTTACACAGTGTGTGCAGTTTTTTCCCTCTTCAGGCAATAATCTGCAGTAGAATTCAATACACCATTACACCAGAGGCCTCTTTCTACAGTAATATTATGTAAAATCACATCAAGATCAATAGAAAAAAGTAATGACAATAAATAATGATAAATAAATTCAACATAAAATGGTGAAAGGCTTACATACAGCAATAATTCATTAATGATTCATTGTTCATTTAGTTGTCATCACGTTAACATTAAACTAACATTAAATTAACATCACGTTTATTTCACGTTAACATTAAATTAACATGACGTTATCATTAAACTAACATTAAATTAACATGACGTTAACATTAAACTAACATCCCGTTCATTTCACGTTGACGTGATACGGAGTGAAAAAAAATTCAGTGAAGCCATTGGTCGAGTCCTGACGTCACTCGCGCTCTGACAGCCGACGTCGCAGTCATGGAGGAAGTGAGAGGTAAGTGAGATTTTCTCCTTCTTAACTGATTCTAATCATCTTCCGCCGACAAACATGTAGCCAGCTAACGGCGCCACGGTTCATGTATGTTACGTTATACCCGACACACGTTATACACACGGCGAGAGGGCGTCGCTGAGCCTCCACATCTTTATTTCAGCCGGTGTTCTGTTTGTTTAATGGGCAGCGGATACTGTTAGCACTAGAGTGGAATAACACGTAGCATGGCCGTTTGACCACCTATTAAATGTCTGCAGTCATACGACAAGTGCACATTTGATTCAAACCGACGAACAGGCTCATTCCATCGCAAATGGAAACCTGCTTACTGAGTGTGTTTCTGTCAATGAACGTTGCATCGTCAGCTGGTCGGTGTACTGCCAAAAAATGTATCCCCAGCGGAATCTGCTTCCCCGGTTTGACTGTTTTATAATGAGGCCAATGGATACCGGAGTCACTCCTACTTTTTGTCTTTGAAATGAACAGTGTTTCCTCTGACCTGTGCTGTGCAAAATTATGCATGGGGGAAGATTGGTGTGGACAGCGAGGTGGCCAAACTGGTGGTCGGTGGAGACCCGCTTGCTGTCATCGAGGAAGGCAAGCCCTATGCAGAGGTAAGATACTGGTTTATACCATTACACTGCTCACTGAGCAGGACACACACCACCACGCAAAGAGAGGAGGGGAGCTGTTGTAACTATTATTTTATTTCTAAGGGGCCATGTTCAATATTAAAAAATAAAGCTACCATCTATTGCACAAGAGTTTTCATCTGCAGGTTCCCGGGCAGGTCAGTGACAGCGAACAGCAGTAGTCAAACTAGATAAACTAGGCAAACAAGACATAACACAATACCAAAGACACACACAAGATGTCAGCACCGTGTGTATGTTAGACAATTAAAACAAGTCAAATACAGAGCCAGACTTCAGTTTGATTCTTTAATTTGAAATTAAAGTTACGTCTAGAAGTACAGCTCTTCATGTCCTGGCAGGACATTCTGAGTTTTGGCTTTCACAGATAAAGCACACTGCCATAAAGAGTGCGGTACAGTCGTTATCTCTACAAGATATTCTTGTGGATTTTCCAGAGTTCTCCAAACAAAAGTTAACACAGCCATGTCATGGAGGAGGACCGAACCATGTCAATTCTCCTGGCATGCATAAATGTCATGGCTGCATCCAGAAAAAGACAGTTTATAATTAGTTAATGCTTTCCTGATATTATGATTTGGATATATTATTATGCCAATATATAATGGAAGTTTGAGGACAAACTGATGCATATATAAAATGCATGAACATGAACAAGTGAAGTTAGAACAAGTATGTCATCAGAGGAGTATGATGTTTAAAAAACAGATACAAGTTTATTCTCAAAGTTGGATGAGAATTTTCCTGAAATATAAATTTGACTTCAACATGTAAGACCCAAAATAGTTTCTTAGGATAAAGACCCAGATTGTAACACTTATGGTTGGCGTGATAAGATTTTGGCTCTATAATGTTCTTCACAATCTGCCTCAGTACAAAGATGCATCATGTTGTTCCTCCGTGTCTTGGCAGAGAGCCGTGTTCTCTCCATGCCTTTCGTAAGTCTTTCCTTATTTAGGCACAGCGGCTCTGCAGAGTTTGTCATGAAGGTCATTAGTTCAGGTTATAGCTGTGGTGACATTTTCACATGTCACATGCCACAGTCATATGAGGTTTCATGCTTTTAGTCATGGGGTGGTATGGATGATTAATCTTACATTACAGCACGCGGCTTATCATTAAGCATGTCTGCGACATGTTGGCCTAACAGTTATGTGTCCTATTATTAGCGCTGTTGTTAAGTGATAAATAATCATGACCCTTGTGTATCTGTTTGATAGATATAAAACATAAGTGTCTGTCTTTATGCAAATTGATAGACTGTACTCAAAAACATGTTATGAGCCCCATTGACACTGGATTTCTGGGGCTCATACCAATTATGGAGTAAAAAACTTTGTATATATGGGCCAAATCAATGTTTGGTGTCAGCCTCCCAATGTGTCAGTCGGGCGCTAATGTTAATACACTGGAAGGTTCCTCTAGATTGAAAGCGCATAACAATAAATCATTGACAGAATTTTATTGGAATAGTGAAGAGACTGTAAAATCATGACCCAGGTTACAGAGGAAAGCCTGGGCTATGAAGGCTGCATATCTGAGCCTCACAGCTACAGTGTTTGTCCACCAACATGTATGTGTGTGTCCTTGAGAGATAGTATCTTCATTTACATTGAAGTCAGCCTCTCATGCACAGTGGTTTACTGAGTGGCATGGTTAGGATTGCTCCTTTCTCACTGAGCATAAATCACTTTGGATTACAGCATGAGATACATTAGGTAAATGTAAGTGTATGATAGCAGAAGCTTCCTCTCAGAAGACACACTTCTACTTCTTCAGCCCACTTATGCAAAGAATTTTGAAATTCCAGTGTTACATTATGTTGACGTAATCTCTTCTGTGTCTAACAGTTGTGGATGGGTGCTCACCCAAAAGGTGATGCCCAAATTAAAGACAACCGGATTGCACAGACCACACTGGGGCAGTGGATCGCTCACTTCCCTGCCTGCCTGGGCTCCAAGGTCAAAGACACCTTCCACGGACAGCTGCCCTTCCTCTTTAAAGTCCTCTCTGTCAACACAGCCTTGTCCATACAGGCTCATCCTAACAGAGTGAGTACACACACACAGAATTAGGAAATGCATGGATTTTCCTGTTTGAATACATTAAATGTAAACAAGAAAGCTTCAAAACAAAATTCATTTCAACATTTTATTCATAATTTGGCAGAAAGGAAAACAAAATGCACATTTTATCTAAAAGCTGACTAAGCTAGGAAGGATAAAAATGACTACAATGTGATTAAAGACTAAACCTGAAATCTCCTAAAGCGATGTCACTTGAGTCAGAATAAAGTTTTAAAAGTGAGGCTGTATTAGCCACTATTAGCTTAGGATTCATGAATCTGTGAGTTATTATGGGCAATGTAGGCACCAGATTTTCAGAAGTATCCCTGGACTAAAAAGGATGATATTTCAGGCTTGGCTGCATTTATTTTCTGTGTATTTGGTACTCTGCCTGCCCTCTTTAGTTACCCTCTTTCTTTTTGACATTATGGTTTGGTCAGGAGTTAGCGGCTCGTCTTCATGCTCAGTTTCCGGAGCACTATCCAGACAACAACCACAAGCCGGAGATGGCCATCGCTCTCACCCGCTTCCAGGGCCTCTGTGGCTTCAGACCAGTGGAGGAGATCCTGGGATTCCTTACATGTGAGTCTCAAAGTCCCACAGGGTCAAGAAAGTAATGTACTTTAAGGGTAATAAAAACATACATGTGCATGTGTGTGTGTCCATCAGCTGTCCCGGAGTTCCGCGCTCTGGTGGGAAACGAGGCAGCTGAGGAGCTGCAGTGCAGCATGGGAGATGCTGTTCAAACAAGCCAGGTGCTGAAGAAGTGCTTCACCAGGATGATGAACTGCGAGAAGAAGGTGTTCGTAGATCAGCTCAACATGCTGGTCAAGAGAGTCACCGAAGAGGGTGAGGAGGCTGCAAGTGGAGCTCCAAACAGCAGAAAACAAATACAAATGTGCTGCGTTTATTCACTTAGTTTTCATTAACATTTACATTACATTAACACTTACCAGTCAGCACAAGAATCAAAACAATGCATGTGTGTAGAAATGTAGTATTTTATGCGCTTTTCTCTGTTGCATGCTCTACTACAGTCTGACCCCGAGAGGTTTTCTCAATATGTTGGTATTTGGTATTTGACACAAGTGTGTTAGAAAGAGAAAGAGCTCACCAGTGGGAAGGTTAAGTGACACAAAAAGGAGGGATAGCATTCACAAAAGTTTGAAGTTAAACACTGAATGAGGTAAGATTTCATGAAGCAGTAACGGTAGTGAAATAACAAGCAGCTGTTCTCAAGGTGAGGGAGTATCACTTTGTGTGATACTACCACCAGGAGGCACCAAAATCAGACATACTCTAATCCTTCAAGTAAAATATTAATTCAATATTTAATACATGTGCAGGTGCTGCAGGGAAGGACACATCAAGCAGCAATGGCGACCTGTTGCTCCGCCTCCACTCCCAGTACCCCGGAGACATTGGCTGCTTCTCCATCTACTTTCTTAACCACATGACCCTGGACCCAGGCCAGGCCATGTTCCTGGGAGCCAACGAGCCGCATGCTTACCTTTACGGAGGTCAGATGAAGCTGTTTTCTTTTATATTTGTGAGATTTAGTGCTCCATGTGTTATCCAGGCTGACGCACAACAGTAGAATGCGCCTGAATTCCTACATTGTTGCTCCAGTGTTTCTGTATGACAGAGAAGCAGCAGATGAAGTATTAAATGATAATGCTGGCTTTATTTTATATATATATTTTTAATAGTAGTGTTGACCAATCCCATGAAAAGCCAAAAAGGAACAATGTGTTAGCGTGTCTCTCTGGCACTGTGTCCCATGCCCAGGGCCACGAATATAAAGTTTCATTTCTCAAAAGACACAGTAGTTTACTGAACCAGCTGGGTACTGTAGTTTTTAGCAAACATTACTCAAACAGAAATAAATAGAGCATTCACTGAGACTACTTTCAGCTGCTGATTAATACACATTTGTTGCTCTCATGAGAGTTTTCTGCAGCAGGAAGTGGACACAGGCATCTGTGACTAGAAAAATAGATTTTATTTGATATTCATGTCACAAACATACTTAGAGAAGGATAACAGTGTCTTCACTAACAGCTGTGTGTGTGTGTGTGTGTGTGTGTGCGCGTGTTCACTTTTATCTTAAATCTACATCTTAAATTGTCAGTCTTTGGTACCACTGTTCCTGTCCAACCACATATTCATCCCACTTCACACACAAAGGCAATCTGTGAAATGTGAAACTGTAGAAGTAGATAAAGCAGGTGGAGGAGGTGGAGGAGATGAAGTAACTTGTGTAATGCGTTTAACATCTCGTCATAAGAGTATCTGAGGATTGATTTTTCCATTTGAAGGCGAGTCAGCCGACGGCTCTGCTTATTTAAAACTCTCTGTCTGTCCATTTACGTCCAGACTGTATTGAGTGTATGGCCTGCTCAGACAACACGGTGAGGGCCGGTCTGACACCCAAATACATTGATGTCAACACGCTGTGCGAGATGCTGAGCTACAGCCCTGCCCCCGCCACATCCAAAATCTTCCCGTGTGTCCAGGATGCTTCAGATGCCTGCGTGTCCTTGTACGACCCCCCAGTGCCAGACTTCACCGTCATGAGGATACAGGTAGGAAATCTCAGTTAACTACAGAAGAGGTATATTTAAAGATGGATAACTATGATGAACGATGTTATCATTTAGACAAATTAAATGTGACGGCTGCCTACAGTTTAGTCCATGTTACTTTGTCCTGCTTGACTCATCTGCTAATGTATCTTGTCTCATAATTCACTGTACTTAAAATATAGAGTTAGACTTAGAACATCATCAGATATCTGTTACACTCATGCACATGAACGCAAGCTAACAGACTGACCGGAATAATAAAACTTGAAATTACTGTACTTCTACTGTACCTCACCTTATTCCCATCCTGTCCCATCCCTCCTGCAGGTCCCAGCCTCAGTGAAGCAGTACACTGTTGCTCCGGTCGACAGTGCCAGCATCCTCCTGGTCATCGAAGGCAATGCCACGGCAACTTCTGCCGCTGCCCTCTCTGACGTCACACTGAGGCGGGGCAGCGTCCTGTTTATCTCAGCCAACGAGAGCGTCTCCCTGCACATCACCTCCCAGTCGGGGATGAATATGTTCCGAGCCTGCTGCCTCCTGTAGTAGCTGTGAGTGTGTGGCTCTGTGTGAAAGCTCATTTACTACCTGTGTTTGTTTTCCTCTGGTTTGACTCAGACAGGCTTACACCGTGTTGTGGATTGTGCCCAATGATTGCTGTGCACTTTTAGGTATGCTGAAGAAGCTTTCAGAGGTGTATTGATGCCCGTCTGTGCCCACTGACCCCCCCCCCCCCCAATGCCAACCCTAACTCGACCTGCCGACTGCTGACTTGCCTGCAGCAGTGTTCCTTAGCTTTAAAGTCCAGCAGTAATCCATGGCTGCTGGATTTTAACTGGTTTTAACTATTGAACTTTTTTTTTTTTTTTTACCTGTAGTGGTGCGATTACATCTTGTAGAAAAAGCAGATCTCAGATTCTTCAGGTGCTGCTCAGAGGACACATACTAAGAATAAAAAGCAAAAATATGTCCACAACACTGAACTGGACCTAGTATTGAAAAAAGTGCAAAGTACTGTTGCTAGGTTTCAGATGAGGCTTATGATGAAAATGTTGCATGCAAGTTTATTCTTGACCTTGGAAACAGCAGTTGAGAAAACCTCTTTGTATCTATTTAGTAGAACTGAAACTGAAAAACATAGAATGTTTTCTATCTGTATAAAAAGGGAACTGTAGCACACTGACTTGTAGCTGTACATTCACCAGACACTTCATTAAGCGCACCTGTACAATCTAATGTGATCCCACGAAACAGCTCTGTAAATTCTGCCTTCACAAAGATGGGGCCAAAATATTAAAAACACCATCCAGTATAACATCACCTCCCACTATGACTTCAATAATAAACAGTTCACTTTTATTTAGAGATAAGATGGACTTTAATCATTCCACTGGACAAAGTCACCTGTCACAGCAGCACATACACATGATCGATAATAAATTACTGATAAATAAAAAAGTGATGAAGTCATGCTGGTGTTGAGTCTGCCAGCTGCTGGAATGAAGGAGCTGTGGTAGAGCTCCTTCTTACATGGTGGGAGCGGCTGTCTGTTGCTGAAGGAGCTGTTTAAGGCCTCCACAGTCTCATGCAGGAGGGGAGAGGATTGTTCATGATGGATGTCAGCTCTGCTAACATCCTCCTCTCACCCACTTCCTGTTTACTGCAAACCACGGTGCCACAGCAACAAAAAATATAGTGCTGCGTCATAACTGTTCTTAACAAGCTATGACATGACACTTTACATATAGAGCAGGTTCTCTCTGTATTATAATCATTTGACATAAAGATAAAGTAAATATCATGAAGATTTGTACAAGTAGACTTCACGTTAAAGCTGTGACGGATCACATTAGATTGTACAGGTGTATCTAATAAAGTGGGAAGTGTATGTGCAAGTCTGTAAAAAGCTAGCAAACGGACCTAAAAACCTTCATGCACATTTGTTTTTTACTGGTTGCTCTTCAGCGTTTGACATTTCTCCTTTTTATTCCTGAGAATTCCAGCTGTGTTCTTCTGTCCGAGATAAAGACAACACAAACTGATTTATTCAAACAGCACTAAAACAGGGTAGGGGGTATGTTTACACTGGTGGAGTACACCACCACTCACTGCTTTGTATGGCTACAGTACCACGTTGTTGAGGACTGAGCATGTCTGTTAGGAGCCAGCATTTTATCTTTCCCCCAGGATCACTGGTGCAACTTTCTGTTTTATCATTTTAGTTTAACTTGAACAAGTGAAGATCCTCCTCTGGGAAAAATCCATTGGTAGTATATGGACAGTTGAGAGTATGTAGTGTAATTCTGAGATGCCTGTGCATGCTTGATTTCTAGCAGTAAAACTGGAGAGGCCCTCAACTGTGATAATGTGCGAGCCACGTTAACACAGTGAAGTCGACCTTGGATAAGTATTACTGCTTTACTTACTGTTACCAGCGCATGTTTACGGTCTGGAAACTTCTCCTCAAAGTAATGAACAATCATCAATTAAAAATGAAAAAGCAAACAAAATGGGAGCAAGTAAAAAGGGCCTCCAACTATCTTCATCCCATGATGCACGACAGCGTGGGAATCAGGAATGCAAATTGAATCAGACTCCAGGTTCTATATGATTGAAAATGCACTACCGCTGCTTGACACACCAACTATTTGACCCAAGCCGGTTTACACGTCCACGTCATCTTGTACAGCCGTACAACAAAATGCTGCATTCAATTTTATAGTATTATAGAAGTCATATCTGTATTTCTGAGTATTTGAAGCCAAATTTTTCAGACTTTGCATGTTTTCTTGTTTGTAATGACTCATCAGTGCGTGATGTTATGACATCTGCAGGTCACGCTTTGTCTTTACAGCAAACTCTTATGGTGACCACTTTCCAGCATGTCCAATAGTAACGCAACTAGATATTCAGTATGGTGCAAACTCTTGCACTCTTCGGGGTCACACCAGGGTCAATATGAATTCAGTCATGAAGTGAAATTGTTACGACACTTTTTATAGGTCATCTTGAATCAAATATTTGAGAATGAATGCTCGATCAGCCTGCCAATGTACCAGTAAATATTTCTCTGAATAGTTTGACTTGAATGACTACAGTGAATTGGGCCAACGCACATAATGCTTTTGCCTACGTCATGACCACGTCAGTGATGTAGGTTGATCTTTAATATAGACGCACTTTGCTAAGATTGTTGGAAGCGGGAGAATATTAAGAGAGAAGGCTGTTAATAGTTCAAATCACTGCATCGTTTTGATTAAAGAACCATTACCTCAAACTCTTCCTTCTGTCTAAAATCAAAGCCTCCAGTTCTTTTTCACAACGACCTGTTTGCCATCTTTTAAACATGTTTAATTTAGAATCTTGTAGAGGTCAGTGTTTTCACTGGTAACTGATTTTAATTTATCCGTTTTGTCTTTCACATCTTTGTTACTGATATTGTTTTTAGTCACCTTAGTTATTTTGAATACTGTACATCCAGGACTTTTTTTTCCATGTTTAACTCATGTCCTTCAAATGCACAGAAATGTCAAGGCCACACTCTTTTACCTTCATTTTATTTAACCATAGTGAGAACATTTCTTGGAATATTTCTCTAATGAAGGCATGGTTTAGCATTTTTGATTATGGTGATGCTGTAGCCTGGGACTGCAGAGAACATGTGTATGTCAAAGTGGTTTAATAAAGTCTTGTTCTGTTACTACATGGGATGAATGCTTCATTATTTTTAAACACGTTCTTTAAATCTTTACAGTCAGACATAACACATTAAAGGCCTGATAACTGAGCTGAGTTCAATCATGACGAGTCACCACGTTACCATAGCCTTTAAACAGCTGTATTTAACGTAATGGATTATGATATATGATGAGATGTTTATTGCATCAAACCTCCATTTGAATATTTTATGTATAATTAGACATAGTGAGATGTAGAAGGAGATCTCACTGATGAATTTCAGCTAGTCAAACACTGTAGCAATAAAATATATTTATTAGCAGATTTAAATAAATAGAACTGTCATCAGAACCTTGAATTCATTTAATTCACAACCAGTAACCAAACACTGTAGACAGAAGGAAAACAGTCAGCACGATTTCACATCGATGAATTTGAAGATTTGCCTACATAACATTTTCACCATTTATATATGAATCAAACGTGTGTGAATATTTGTTGAGACATACTCACGTGGATAAAGAGAGGGCAGCTGTTCATTGTTACCAGACTGAAGCATGCAGATTTGATGACAAAGCCAAACAAGGAAGTCTTTGACTGAGGAGCAACTCATCACACCCCAATGTGAACACTAGTCTCGCTGAAATATAACTGTGCACCAACCAGATGTGCATGCATCGTTTCCAGACGCCTCCCTCACCTTTCAAAAGCTTCCACAAACTGTTGCTGGAGTTTGTCTGTCCTTTAAAATGGTGTTTTAAGTGAGTTTCTACAGTCAGTTTGTCATTTGTTCCATAAGCAAGGAAACTGACTTCAGCTGTGTTTGCACAGAAGAACAGCCCTCTTGTTTTACAGCCATCAAATAATGCAGGGTGTTTGACATGTAAGCACCATACAGGCTGGAGGAGGCTGCCCGTCTCCCATGGTTTGGTCTCATTTGTTTACAGTATTTATTTTGATGTAAAGAGTTTTATAATTCATGAAGTTCCTCTGCTTTGCTCTCTGTGACTGTCACTGTATGTCTGAAGTGCTCCCACAGGGGGCGCTGTTCTGGTATCTTACAGGGCACTTTAGATGTAGGAGCTGGTTTGTTTTCCATGGTGTCTAGAGTAAACTTGTGTTTGCAGATCAACTCTGATGTGGGCTGAAGCACACTATACAGTGCCTGTAACGCCCGCACATCCTCCAAAGCATCATGGGCCTTGTAGTTCACACCCAGCAGCTCTCTGACCAGGTTCTCCTGACGAAAACTCTTAAGACAGTGGCCCTTCAGCATCTCACGAGCCAGTGGTAGAGTGTCCACACAGCCTGAGACTGATGACTCAAACTCTGCTCTCAGGTCAAGCTCATCAAGAGCTCGAACCAGCAGTGGACAGTCGAAGCGGCGAATGTTGTGGCCAACGACAAGTGGGCGTCCGAGCATTTGAAGGAAAGCTATGAAGGAGACCAGGACCTCCCGCAGGGAGTTGGTGAGAACTAGTTGACGATGGAGGTACAGTCTCCGTCTGTGGACCCTGAAGCCAGTCACTTTGGCTGCTCCTCGCTGCATTCGACCCCGAGGGATGATATAAAGGTTGAGTGAGTGGCCTCCACTCACTGCAGCCAGCTGGACGATCTCACAACTCTGACCTGGAGGAATAAAACATGGAAAAATGCAGTAATTCATCTGCTTCAGAGGATTTTCAGGAACTCTGAATGTGAAGATGAAAAGATGCCAATATGTGAAGATATGGTAATTCAATAAACTGTTCATTGATAATAGCCACAACAATGTTTTTTGATAAATCAACAAATTCCTTAGAAATCAAAGTGTATCACACCGAATCATCAAAAAAACAAACATGACCGCAAAACCTCTGACTACAGCAAAGTTTGTGGTTCCCACATCTTTCTGCAAGGTTTTTCACAGCAGCCATTTTGACATGAAACAGGATCAGCGCAGGTGTTTCCAATGACACTAATTAAGGTTCAGTTCCATTTAGTGCAGCGGAGACTTCCCACTGAGCCAACACGCAGCACAGCAGCTCCCTGACTCTGTTTGACCTGAATGGAACCGAACCTTGATTAGTATCATTGAGAACACCTGTGTTTACCTACCCTGTGTCCTGGCTGCTGTGAAAAGGTCTACACAGGACAGACCTTGGTGGTAACAACAACAAAAACAGTCAGACCCAGTATTGACACATCTAACCCCTGTTTTAGTCCTTTTTAATGATGAAGTGTCAGGTCGTCTGGTCTTGTACAGGTTTACAGGAGCTAGTGGGAGCTCCACGTTATGGTGAGACTGACTGACATGGCTGACACAGACTGATAAGTGTTGCGCACATCTTATCCCCCCAACGGTGGTGTTTCAAACAGAGTATCCAGTTATTAGAAATCACACGTATTAAAATGTCTACAAGTTCTACGGTGCGCGGGAACGCCGAGTGTCGACTCAGCTCGCGTGAATATCAAACACATAGTGCACTGTTATTGTGGTGTGACAGTGTACTACTGACAAATAATGCAAACTCTGTTATTATTACCATTACATTTTGTCTTCCATAAGCCCTAAAGCAGCAGAGGACAGGTGATATACTCTTACCCAGTCCAGTTGTCTCCAAGTCGAAGAAAACCAGTGACTGTTGAGACTTTTCTGCGCGGTGTGACTCGGATGCTTGCATCCCGCCTCCACGGCCACCGTTTGTTCCAAACACGTCACTGACTTCTGACTGAGGTTCGTAAAATAAACGAGACACCGGCAGTGAGTGTTTAGCTTCCTACCGGTAGTCGGTAAACACTTGATCGTAAAGGTTCCCTCCGTACTTTTTTAAATAGCTGCGTGCGCAGACCGGATATCAAGACTTTCAAAACAAAAGCCTTCTTCCTCAACGGCTTTTCTTCAGATTTGCGCAAGCGCAGAAGCAAATCTTTTCTTCTCTGGAATATGATTCAGATACAAGCGTCCCGAGTAGAGTGCTGCCCTCCACAGGAAAAGGACTTTAGTAACAAAACATTAGTGATTGCTGTGATTGTAATCATCCCATTCCAATTCCAAATGTATAACCTACATTAGTTTTAATTCTCACTTCCCCTTTTGTAATGATGAATCTAAATTTAAATAAACATTTGAAAAGAGGTTACAAAATGCCAAGAAACTAAACCTGTGCTAAGATTTTACAAATAGAAAACTATATAAAAAGTAATTTCATTGCCCTTTTTTGCCCAACCCTTTTCTGTGTATTTGCATCTTGTGTGGGTTCTCTCTGAATACTCCGGCTTTGCACTTGGCGTTACCCATACCCATTACCCAATGGTTAAGTCACCTGTACATCACCTGTCACCTGCTGCATTGCATACTGGTCTACTGAGGCGACTATATGGAGGTATTTAAAATTGGTGAAAACAATAATCTGAAAAAAATACCAAGTAGTCAAATGGAAATTTAATGGAGGAATAGAGAAAAAGTGTGACATTTATGTAACGCTTGTTACAGACAAAGTTAAATTATTCAAAGTGGAAATTACATATCTGTGAGTCTGGGTGTATACATTATTTGTCTCCAATAACAAGACATCTGTTACGGGAATTTTTTAAGAAAACCCTTGAATGGGGAGGACCGGATTCAAAGCATCAAAGTTTAAGTTGAATTTGTTGTTATTGTACAAGAGGAGCGTTTCACAGTGCAACACATGAGTTACAGAGAAAAAGGCTCCCTGAGGAGCTCTGACAATTAGTTCTTATACATTTTCCCTAAAAATGGGCGCTCTCAACCAATTTGCATATATGGCTCACAACTGGTTTCTCTCCAACATGCCCCCTACTCTAAATGTCACCTCTCTGACCTTTGTTCCTGAACTTTACCTCCCCGTGCCAGTCTCAGTAAAAAGGGGAGTGTACTCAAGGCATGCAACTAATGGGAAATCACATAAACATCGTAAAAGTTAAAGTATCAGTGCATTTAAGACATGTAATATATGGGAACACACAAACATAAGCATCTAAATAGCAGTGCAGTCCCAATTTTTATAACAACATCTATCAGTCTTTCCAACAACCTGATGACACATGGTGAGAACAAAGCAATCGCAGCTACAACTTTTTTGTGGCAAGACTGATTTTCTTTTTGTTTTTCAGTAGTAGTGAAATTAAGAAATGTTGAAGGTACAGTTGGAGATATACGATCTGTCAAGATTCCATGTGTTGAACAGCTTCTTCAGTATTGCAGCGTCCTCTATTGCATCATGAGCATTGTAGGCATCTCCCAGGAAGTACCAGACTAAATTCTGCAGAGAATGACTGCGCAGATGAGGAAATAGATCCCTGCTTAGATCTAAAGTATCCAGAAACCCAGACACCACCTGCTGGAAGTCTTGCCAGAGGGAGAACCTTTTCAGCACCCTGGAGAGCACAAGTGCATCAAACCGCCTTGCATTGTGGGCCGCCAGAATCACGGGACGGCGGAAGGAGTAAAGAAAGTCCATGAAGGAGGTGAGAGCATCAAAAAGAGAGATGCTGTCCACTGGTTCCCCATAGCGATGCAGCCAGCCATGACTTACGGTGAAGCCTGTGATGCTTGAAGCACGCTGAGTGATGGTGAGGTGCGGGAAGATAAACTCATTAAACTTTCTCTTTCCACAGACGGCCGACAGCTGGATGATGTGACACCAGCGAGTGTCTGAAAGTGGAGAAGAGATAATAAAATAGATAAAATAAAATAAATAAACACAGCTACAATATTTTAAGTCATGAAACCTATTTTCATCAACAGTGTAATTTGTCAGCAGCTGCTCCACCTATCAGCACCTTTAAAGCTCACTAATTAACACTTTAATTAATCTCTTTGCCAATGTCAAGCTGTTGTCTGTAGAGGTGTTATGTCCTGGATTATTTCTTAGCCAGGGGCAATGGCTGGATTTTGATGCCTGCATCTTAAAGCAACAACTTTTTGGTTTGTTTACTGTTCTTTTTAGTGAAATTGGATATTTCATGGAGAAAATGTTTCTGTAAAGTAAACTGCCTGTTTGGATGAACAAGAAGAGAAGGTTTTCAGACATGGGTATGGGCAGATGCTGACCAGGAGCAGAGCCAGTGTCATGCCAGAACAGGAGCTGGACAAGGCTTTTTGTGTTGTTAGACTTGTTTGATTTTTGGATATGGGCTATTGGGGGATAATTTTATCATAAGTAACTTAATCAACAAATACAACAATACAGTACACACCATACCACACACCGCAGTGGTGTTGCACAAATCTAGGACCCAAAATTGCAAGAAAGTAGTTATTCTTTCATTTCATTTATTTATTTTTACTTAAAAATAGTCAAAACATCTTCATAGATTGTTCAAGTGGTTGATTCACTCTTCTTAACCTTAACCGTACAGTTACAGCTTGTTGTGCAAAGTAATGGGGTTGATTCCAGGAAGGCTATGGCTCACCTTCAGATGTTAGAGTTGAAATTGTGTGTATGTCATGCTGTGTCTACTCTGTCTCCTTGGCAGCCCACATGGAGCAGCTGGGCTGATAAGGACTGAGTCAAGCCTGCCAGTTTTAGTTTGTGGAAGAAACCAAGGTCAATATAAATCTAACGAACAGACTGTCTCTTGTGCATGTGCATGTCTATGAAATGAAACCTAGTGCAAAAAACTGCAATTCCTTGAACGGCCACTTGAGGCTGGCTAAAGAGCAAGTTACCAGCTAAATTTAAAAAAGCCCATTTTTTTTTTAAATGACATTCTTATGCATGGTGCATGATGAATGGACATATTCTATTATAGTTCTGCTCAACTTATCTGCTGCCTTTCATACCACTGATGATGACATTTTAATCAATAGATTACTGAACTGGGTTGGTATACTGTATCTGCGCTAGAATGGTTGTATATGTCTGTTCCTCTTTTATGCAGGGTTCCACAAGGAACCCTGCAGGGTCGATCCTTGGACCTATTCTGTTTTCATTGTATGTGCTACCTCTAATGAAGGCAACAACATGTGACTGAAGGTTCTGGGAAGAATCCAGTAAGAGGACCTTTTGTTTTTATGATCAGATGTTGCCCTTCAAGCTCAATGAAATCAACAGACAAACAGATGTAATGTTGATGTTACCTAATCCAGTGGTCTCCAGGTCAAAGAAAACAATGGTTCTGCCATTAGACATCTGCAAATTTAAAGAAACATTTGAACATGAGCTGATAACACTCCACACATCTGATATGTCTGTGACTGTGGTCAAGCCAGCCATCATTTGACAATTCTGAACACAGTTTTAACATGGAGTATAAGAATTTTGATCAAATATAGTAAATAATTGAAATAACTGGATCATTTCAAAGTGTTAAAAACACAACCCCATCACAATCTCTCAACCCTGTTATCACCAAAAAAGTAAGAGCTTTGAGTGTGACGGGGTTGTGCAAAAGAGCACAGATAGATGTTTTTATTTATTTATTTATTTATTTATTTATTTTCCATTTTATATAAGCCATATCCCAAGTATGCTTTCATCAAAGACCATGAGGAACATGACAAAAGAGGTGGGGTCAACTGAAAACATAAGCTCATTTCCGCAAGATATGAAGATACATTTTCTGCACATTATTAACGGGGACATTTCAGTTAAAAGCCATCCAATAGTTAAAATACACATACACTTGTACGCTCACGACCTCTACCCATAGAAGGATTTAATTTTTATCCCACATCAAACTTTAATCACGTCAAAGTTTGTTCTTGAACGATACCGGATTGTAAACAGTGGTTTCACTGCGACGATAAATTGCGCACTTGGAACACTGATGCGGTGTGCGCGCGTTGTTCTTTAAAACAGCTGATAATCAACAACAAAGTGTGAACATTACAGACACTCACCTTGGACACTTTGATGAGATCTCAGCTGATCGTGTGACAGCAGTGTGAAGTCAGCTGGGGTAACCTCAGTTTGGGCTGGTGGATAAAAGGCCGTTTATACAGGACTGAGAAATTAACGTCGCAAGATTGTGTCTATAATGGCGAGGAACCTTTGAAACGTTTTCTCGAAATAGACCTAACAGCCTGTCGCACAGCGGAAATAAAAAAGATGTTCAGTAGTTCAGAAGTTCAGTAAGCAGTTTAGATGAATTCCACGTCCAAACGTGGGTTTCCCCTGAAACAAAACTTTGTCTGTGTGTGTGTGTGTGTGTGTGTGTGTGTGGATGCCTGTCAGCAGGGAGGCAGGGCTAAGCTGATCCACATACCCTTATGAGCACAAGTTGTAGGAAATACTGTATGCCTCACCTGTTTGCGCTAAATTATGTGTAATCATAATAATAATAAACACGATGAGTATACTCATACATTAAAAGGAGTATAGTTTTATTTGGAACTGTATAACAACTTGTTACTGAGTTTGTATGTCACTAACTGAGACACAATCCCGCTGTATGTGGGTGTAAGCACAAATAAGAGAATTAAGTTTTAATGTGTGATGATTAAATGATTCATAATGATTCATAAAAAAAAGAAAAAATACAGTATGAGGAGTCGGACTGGACATGCTCAGCGACCATGGGGCAACTCCACCAGGCACGGATGCAACGCGTTCTGCTGCAGCCTGAACTATGCGTGGCCCCCCTACTCCAGTTCTAAACTCCACCATAGAGATTTAACACTCTGTGCCTCAGACACAATAAAACCTGGAAAGATGATGGACCGCCTATTTTTCCCTGATAGTGCTAAATGTATGCAGATGACTGTAATTCATGCCAATTTGAAGAGTGGGCCATGCAGATTTAAAAAAATACTGATAAATATTCTCAGTCTACTTTGGAAAGTACAGCGCGTTGCATTCACTGGATTAAAAAAAAAAAAAGACATCTTATCTCGTAATTACGAGATATCATAAACAAAGAGTTAAAGGGTTCAATCTGAGAGAGGAAGTTGGTGTGGCGGTTGAAAATTATCAGGGCGACATGCTTAACTTTTCACTTTTTTCATTTTTCTGCAGGCTCTCCATGCCCAGGTACCCAAATCCCATATATAGCCTCCAGCGTGTTCCAGTGGGCCTCAAGCTTCCTACAAGAGGTTTTGGACCAAAGTGTTACACATTGTTCTCCACAACCATCAACAAAACACCAAATGAAGGAATATTTTGAAAGAATGGTCATCATCCCTCCAGCAGAGATCAGAGACTTGTAGAATCAGCTAAAAGCTAGCTAAAATAAGGTCATATAAAGGTATAATATAAACAAAGCACGGAATACCTTGTAGCTGCATTGCATGATGGCCTCTTTTGGCCACTCTGTGGAGAGATTTCTGATTGAGATGATTTTAATTTTTTTAAAAAAATGAAGCAGTCAAATGAAGATTCAGTGGAAGTTTAATGGTTCTTGTACAGAATCAACATTACATATCTGTGAGTTTGGGATGGAACATACATTATTTGTCTACAGACAAGATATTTTACCCATCATTTTTTCTATTGTTTTCTTTTTACATTGCTTACGCCAATTCAGATGGGCTGATGGTAGAGTTGGACATTTCCCATCTATCAGGATTCCATTTGTTGAACAGGTTCTCCAGCATCCTGGCATCCTCTAGAGAATTATGAGCGTCGTAGATGTTTTGCTGGAAGTGACGGGCTAAATTATGCAGAGAATGACTGCGCAGACGAGGAAATAGAGCCCTGCTTAGATCTAAAGTATCCAGAAACCCAGACACCACCTGCTGGAAGTCTTGCCAGAGGGAGAACCTTTTCAGCACCCTGATGAGCACAAGTGCATCAAAATTGTGTGCATTGTGGGCCGCCAGAATCACAGGGTAGCGGAAGGAGTTGAGAAACTCCATGAAGGAGGTGAGAGCATTAAAAAGAGAGATGGTATTCAATGGATACCCATTGCGATACAGGCCATTTCCGAGAGTGAAGCCTGTGATGTTTGAGGCACCCGGACTGATGGGGCGATGAGGGAGAATAAACTCATCAAACTCACTCTCTTCACAGATGGCTGACAACTGGATGATGTGACAATAGTCAGTGTCTGAAAGTAGAGAAGAGATGGATTAAAGGAGGATAAGAGATAAGAAAATAAATAAATACAGGTTACAATATTCAAAATTATTGTCAGCAACTGAATTGAATAAATGTAATAAATGTTTGACGGAGGGTTGCTGGACTATTTTTTGGACAGGACCAATGGCTGGGGTTTGGTACTGGTACCGCCACCCGTAGCTCAGAATTTACTGTGCAAACTTTGAAGTGCTCTCAGTCTTTTCTTGTGACTCTCTGCAAGAAACCCAAGCGTCAAACAAGTTCTTTAATTCCCATGTTGACTTTGGGGTCATTTTGACCCCAGAGAACAAAAGGTGTATGCAACTTGTCCTATTTCGCAGCTGTGGCTTGCTCCAGTTGCCTCCCAAGAGTTGGCTAGCAAACTATGTCTAATTTATTGAGTTTCTGCCGAGAGTTTTACTGTCTCAATGAAGAGGAGTTCCTGTTGTTCCTGTTCCTGTTGATAACCTTCAAGGCTAAGATAAAGGCTGAACTTCAGTTGAACTCCTTATTACAGCTGGAGAGAGTGCAGGATTGTTGTAGTTTTACTAGTTACTGGTTACTTTCACTAGTTACTTGTTACACTTGAGGTGTAAATGGTAACTGTTTTTGTACTTATATAACCTTTCCAGTCTTTCCAGTCAGACCACTCAAAGCTCTTTACACTACATATCTCATTCACCCATTCACACCCAGTCATACTCTGATGGCATTGGCTGCCATGCAAGATGCCAACTGCTCATCAGTTTGAGGAGCTAACCATTCACACACATTCAGTAGTGCAGCTGGAGTTTCATTTTAGCTGTACACACCCAAACCACATAACCACTGACCCAGGATGTTTGCCTGTTTTGTCTGTTTATTAATCTGCTTTTTTCTTTCGTACCCTTTGGTCTTTAAAATGTCCGAAAACAGAGAAGAATCCTGTAAAGCTCACAAGTACGTATTTAATATTTTGTCCTATTTGCATAATTAATTCAACGTGTTGCAGCTTTGATTCGAGCGTGTCATGTAGCGGAGGCGTCCCATGAGAGCCACAGGAAGGACATCTCTGGTGGTTTCCATTCAGACACAGACATGTCTTCTGTTATGTAATGTTATCGGCTCAAAGTGTAACAGCGGTCATGATGCTATTCCAAAACTGTGAGGGTGAAATTCTCAGGATTTTCATGGACTAGAAGAGACAGACATCATCTTCATATGTGAGATTAGACACCAGTAAAAACAGAAACTAAACACAGTCTTATCCTCCTCAACATATATAGTCTCCACCCGATGTGTGACAGTCTGGACTGATAAGAAATCATCATCATGGCTAATATCAGCTGAACTGTTAGCCAGTCATATTGTTATGACTACCTAACAGACATTAAGATATTGAAAGGAGGACTAAAAGAGAAGAGATTAAAAGAGAATTTTTACTTCCTCCACTGGTTTACTGTTTAAACTAATTCAGGAGAAAAGATAAGACAAAAAAAGATTTTAGTCATTTTGTCTCCCACAGTTGTAGAACATAACAAATATTTTGGTGAAATATTGTTAAAAATGACCCATGATGACACTGATTATTATCAGGATGGAAAATAAAAGTGATGACGTGACCGACGAATTAATGAAAGTTGATGTTACCTAATCCAGTGGTCTCCAGGTCAAAGAAAACGATGGTTTCAGGCATCTGCAGGATTTAAAGAAACACACATTTGATGAGAACCTCCATGAGTGACAGCATTCAGATCTACAGAGTTAGCTTTAACTACTGAACATGACGGAGAGGAGAAGCACAGCTGAACTTTACAGTCACTCACCGTGGACACTTTGATGAGTAGCAGCTGAGCCGTGAGACAGATGTGAAGTCAGCTAGAGTAACCTCAGCTAGGTCTGCCAGAAAAAAAGACTGTCGATACAGAACTGTGAAATTATGAAGAACTTTTGATACTTTTCCTCAAAATAGATAGAACCGCCTCCCACGCAGCGGAAATACACCAGAGCGTCAGTCTGCAGTTGAGCTGACTTGCACACTAAACGTTGATTTCCTCTGCCTGTCAACATGAAGGCAGGGCTAAGCTGCCTCATTGCTCCTGGGGTCCGTTTCACAAAGAAGGTTCAACAAACTCTGAGTCCAATCCTTAACTCTGAGTTGAGCTACTCTGAGATAGGAAACTCTGAGTTTTCGGTTTCACAACAGCTGATTTGAGTTAGTTTGATCAACTCAGAGTAGTTTCACCTGGAGTTAAACATGTGCACCACAGATATATAAAGCCAACATCAATGGAGCCCAGATTCGATGATTGAACATGGGAACTGACAGGAAGAGGGCAGCATTTTTCACCCCAATGGAGTTAGAGATATTGATGACTGCATATGGAGATTTTGAGCATGTCTTAAGAAAGAAGTTAAAGAGAGGGAGAGGGTGTGGGAGAGCATTGCTGCTCGGGTCAATGCGTAAGTTTAAATGTAATATTTTGCAATCACAATGACTATTGAAAGACAATTTGCATGAATGGAGCCTATTAATTTATTTCATGTAGGTGCAATCCAGCAGGGAAGAAGCGCACTTGGCAGCAACTTAAGATGAAATATAAAAATGTTGTTCAAACAGGTGAGACATCTGCATCATCTCATGGGGGCGCCTCATTTTGACCACGTTTTACATTGTAAAGTAAATTATGTGGCTGCTTGACTCTGAACTTCTTTGATCCCTAACATAATGCTCTTTTAACGCTCAAAAATGTCTTCTAATTTAAATTGTGTTAAACTATGAAGCCTAATAAACTAACCTAAATGTGCCTCATGTTTTTACTCGTGGTGGTGCTTTAAACTCAAAAGTGATTCATGCAAATAGTGTCTCTGACTGCTCGGCCGTCCTGCATAGCTGGCAGGTGGACGGGGTCTTCATCAGGGTCATCAGTTTGTAGGGCGGGGTGTTGCTCTCCTCTAATAGTGGCAACATTATGAAGAACAACACATGCCACAATAATATCGCAGACCCTCTCGGGGGTCACCCTGAGGTGACGTAGGCACTGGAAACAGGCTTTCAGCAGGCCTATGGTCATCTCCACCTGGGCTCTCGTCCTGCTGTGAGCGTGGTTGAAGTTTTGTTGGGGGCCTGGCTCAGGGTCAGGGTAAGGGGTCAGCAGCCTTGGTTGGCATGGGTAACCCCTGTCACCCAGCAGAAGGCCGTCAAACTCTCCTGTAATGTAGAGTGGATGCATGGGGTGTTGTAAAGGAGGGAGACACGCTGCAGTCTGGCACTCAGGTCTGACTCGTGGTATATCCTTGAGTCATGAACAGACCCAGGCCACTTGGCCTCCACATTAGAGATGATGTGTGCAGCATCACATATGATCTTGACAGTGCAGAGAATGACTGATATCAGTTAAACCATGAGGAAGTACTTAATACTGTGAAACTTCTTAGTCTACATTATCTCTATCACAGGTTCCACTGCTACTGCAATCACCTTACCATTTATTGTAATTCATTGTAATTGTACGACATGTTTGTGTTGATTGCTCTGTACATGTGACATCCATTGCACGTCTGTCCGTCCTGGAAGAGGGATCCCTCCTCTGTGGCTCTTCCTGAGCTTTCTTCCACATTTTTTCCCTGTTAAAAGGGTTTTTTGTGTCACTCAAACCGAGGGTCTAAGGACAGAGGGTGTCACTCCCTGTACAGATTGTAAAGCCCTCTAAGGCAAATGTGTTTTGTGACTTTGGGCTATACAAATAAAATTTGATTTCATTTGATTTGACATGTACCTGCACATTAACGCTGTGAATGGACTTCCTATTCACATAATCAGCCTCATTATGTGAGGGAGCCGTGATGGGGATGTGCGTGCCATCTATGCAGCCAATCACACTGGGAAATCCTAAAACAAATAAAAATGACTAATCCAAGTCTGAGGTGGTAGCACAATGTCATAATACAGCCTGATATTAAAGGATCCTAAGCGATCCTGTGGAACTTTTCCTTGATGGCCCTGACAGGTTTGTGTCCAGGGAAGATGGCAAATGTGGGTAACAGCGTTTTCAGGGCGAGGCAGACTCTTCTGATCGCCCTGCATACAGTTGCCTTGCTCAAGTGCTCAGCATCTTACAAAAACTGCCATTGGCAAAATCTGCTGCGATGAGAGGGCATGACTGTGACTGGTGATGTTTCAAATGTGCGGACGGATGAGGTTGTGTATGTAAATGATGGACTACGAAGTAAAACGGTACCGCTCTAAAAGAAAATTGTCCGGGAAGGCTCTCTGTCGACAGATATTTCATTCCCTGCACAGGATTGCTGCACCTTCATCCACGGGATCGCGGTCAAAAGGACACGCCATGTTCATGGTAAAAAGTTGACACCAAACGTTGCCTACTGGAATTAGAGGATGACTTAAATCTGTCAGCCGGCGAGTTCTGACAGCGCAGGAATGAGGAAATCAAAAGGAGTGTGTGGCTCTGAAAGTGGGCGGAGACAGAGACAAACTCGAGGTTTCCTCAGGAAAACCTGGTCCCGACCAGGTTAGAGTCACGGAGTCTGTTACTATGGCAACTGACCGCGAGGTTACGTTACCTCTCTTTGTGAAACAGGTTAGAGTTACCCCTCTCTCTGGTTTGACTGACCCTCCTTTGTGAAACGGAAAACTCCGAGTTTCTGTGATTCCAGGGTTAACAGTCTCTGAGTTTTCCATAAACCTGCTTTGTGAAACGGACCCCCGAGCTGAATATGTGGGAGTAAACCAAAATGGGTGAGTACTGCAATGAAGCTCTAGTAGTACTAATAAGACTCTAGTAGACTAGTCAAGCTGTAGCCCAGTGGCTATTATTTTCATTCATTGATATAAAGATATTAAAATGTTTGTGTTGGTAATAAATAATAGTTCCTGAAATGTAAATATGTTTACAAACAGTCATTTCATATAGAGTTAAAAGTTAGTTTTAAAATCCATGTGATTCGTGGGGTAGTGAAGCATCTCTCTAATCTCTCATCTTTGGATGTTTGTAGCTTTACCCAATCCTGTCCTCACCTGGTTCAGGTAGGAGGGGCTTAGCGTCACCTACGTGCCGCCGCACATTAACGACAGCAGAGGCTGCATTATCGGTGTCCGAGCGGGATAGCCGTAAGCTATAAAATACTTTTAACTCCCAAGACGGACGGAGAGTCGTCCCGTGGTTTTTGTGTCAAAACTCTGAGAAGCTGCCAGAGGTAAATTCATGTGTTTTAAATGTAAATGTATAATTGAAATGTGTTAACAACGAGCTAAATTGCAAATCGCTGCTAGCCCTTAGCTTAGCCTGCTCATTGACTTCCCATGGTTAATTCTGCATTGCAGTTAGCAATTGCTAATTTGATTAAGACCTGTTGGTTTTTCGCCGTGAATAAGTCTGTAACTTAGTTACTGAGAAGAATTATATGATTCAGGACCGGACATTTGCCGTAAGAGGGAGAGAGTGAGGACCGGGAGAGAGGCTGTAGCTGCTGTACTTGAACGTGGCTCACCGCGCTGTGTTGCTGCACGCTCCATTCTCCTACTGCTGGACCTGCACCTCGCCTTTTGCCTGTCTTTCATCTTAAACTCTGACTGTTACTGGATTCGTGAGTACACCATTAACCCTTTGCACGTGCTGTTATTTCTGCTGGTTAAAACCCAGTGAAACGGCCATTCATTCAGGCCTGCAACGTTTTCTTTTACGTTTTTTTAATAGCCCGGTGTGAATGTGTGTGTGAGTGTGGGCTATGGACATTTGAGTTTACTTTATCTTGATCTCCATTCGCATTGGGTTCATCATTTGGGTACCGAACTTTTCAGAGGATTATGGGTTTTGAGTACCGTTATCACCGCATACTTTAAAGGTCAATGGTGAATTATTTGACTAATTTAAAAATACAATTCAGAACATTGTAATAAATAACTTTTGTGTTTCAACCACATCCTCTGTTGTTCTTACCAGAGTGGATAAATTTAAAATAGGTTAAAGGGAACTTTTATTTTAAAGGGGAAGTGATCAATTTTGAGTTACTTCTTGAACATAAATGGAGGCACCGCCAAATTATTTTAAATCACGTTTATGACCGGTAGCACCATCTCCAGACGAACTCAGGCCCCGTCCCACTGTACTACAACACACAACTATTTGACAGTCAATATTTATTAGCTACATGGGACTGGGGTTACAAAGCCATATAACCATATATATAGTGCACAGTATGTTGGATTCATTTGATCTATGTGGCAAAAGTTTTATGCTCTGTGTCCAAGTACTGTATGTTTTAACCCTGTATCAGACTGACATGCAGATATCTGGTGCAACTGTCAGCTGGATCAGGGCCAGAAGGGGAGATTAACTAAATCAGTGGTTCCCAAACTTTTTCTGCAGGGCCCCCCTTTCTGAAGATTAGAATATTTTCGAGCCCCCCCACACTGACACAAACATACAAATCCTTTGTTTCTAAACTCCACTGGACTTTACTTAACATTGTAAGTCATACAAAATGGCAACTCCTTCCTGAACAAAACTAAAAAAAATGACAAATCACCTTTACAATTATTAAAAGTGACACTGCATCATGTGTCATAAAATTTTACCATGTAATGGTGTTCATGGCTTTCAACACATCTTCTTATAAACTCCATTCCTGCATGAAAGTGGCCTTTTACACTTTACCAGCTCTCTGAAGAAAATAACAAAATCCTGAACATTTAACTCTGCAAAAACTGCACCTTTAATGTCCACATCTTTTCAGTGACTGGTGTGGGCTTGCTTCATGCTGCAGATCTTCTCAAATCGGGGCTGCAGCTGTGAGACTGCTACTCTTAGTTCATTTTCAATGTCCAGCTTTGATCTGTATTTAGTCTTGATGGAGGCCACAGCAGAAAAACCTATCTCACATAGGTAAGACGTGGCAAATGGAAGGAGTGTGGCCAGAGCTCTTTTACCTAGCAGTGGGAAATCTTTCTCCACTCCAATCCAAAATGCAGCTAGTGTCTCAGACTTAAACTCCAGCCTCATTGTTGAATCAGAGGTGACATCAATGAACTGTTCATTCTCTGTAGTACTGAATTCGGCAGGTGGTGTTGCACTGAAGGGGTCTCGGATCCAGTCATATTGTGTAGGATCCTGCACTGGGAAGTACCTCTGGAAATGCTTTTGGAGGGCAGAGATGTGAGCTTTCATGCATGGGATCACTGTGTTCTGCAGCTTGTTGACCTCAATGAATGACTTCAGGTTCTCAAACGAGTCTATATTTCTCTCTGTAACTCGCTGCTCCCACATCTCAAGCTTTCTTGTGAATGATGTGATTTTATCTGCCAGATGTGGAAGGTGTGTGTTGCTGCCCTGCATCTGCAGATTTAGCTCATTGAGTTTTTGAAACATGTCACTGAGGTACGCAAGTTTCATGAGGAACTTGTTGTTGTTAAACTTGTGGGCAAGTTCATTTTCCTCCTCCTCCAAAAAGATGCGGATCTCATCCCGCAGTTCAAAGACCCTGGATAAAACCTTCCCACGTGACAGCCATCAGGACTCACTGTGAAACAGAACAGCTGTGTGGTCGGAGCCCATTTCCTCACACAGTGCAGAGAAAATACGTGCTTTGACAGGTCGTGTTTTAATGTAGTTCACTGTAGTGATGACATTCGTCATAACATCGTGCAGGTCGGGACTCAGCTGTTTAGACGCCAGCGCCTCTCGGTGTATCATACAGTGTGCCCACTGCACGTTAGGGGAGACGCGCTTGATGAGCGCTTGCAGCCCCCCTCTTCTCCCAGCCATGGCCTGAGCCCCGTCTGTGCAGATCCCCACACAGTCCTCCCATTTCAGATCGGCCTCTCTCAAGTAAGTGTCAATTATTTTAAACAGTTCGTCTGCAGTGGCTCTGCTCGTCACTTGTTTGCAGAAAGGCAAATCCTCCCTCAAATCATCGGCATCAATGAATCTGACGTATGTTATCAATAAGCAGTCTTTATTACTGTCAGTCGCCTCATCCATCTGCAGAGCAAAGCGTCGGTCCCGTATCTTGTCATTTAGCTGCTCTTCTATGTCTTTTGACATATCATAAATACGCCTTGAGATAGTATTGTTTGAGAGAGGAATGGCCTTTAGCTTGCTGGCAGTGGCTTCGTCGATCATAGTTGACAGACTGTCGCAAGCTAGTATTTTTAGACACACAACACACTGTGGTCTTTCCTCCTTACCCACTGTTGTGCTGGTGAAGCCGAGTGCGAGATATGCCTCGTCATATTTTCTTGTCTTTGCTTTTGAAGTTGCTACATTTGAAGATTCATCATCTGGTTTGCGTTTAGCTGGGAGCGCTGTCACAAACTTGTCCATGCTGTTATGCTAGCATTGTAACTAACTAGTCATTCATTTAGCTGTAGCCTTGCCGCGCCCCCCCTGCAATACCTCCGCGCGCCCCCCAGTTTGGGAACCACTGAACTAAATGCTGATTAACGTTCATTTTTTTTCAGTTTATTTCGAACATGTGCGAGTGATGCAACAACATAAACTGAACAACAACAAATCCAATAAGAATAGTGTTATAAAAAATAGGTTTATGCTGTGTTTTAGATCTTTTAAATCATACAGTGCATACGTGAGTTTCTATTTCTCACGTTCTGCTTTCACTTCTCTAATATGACTTTGTTGCTAAGGCTGGCAGGGTAAAGTTCAGGTTAATGTATAAATAGAAGAAGTCCAGAATGAGGGTCAGAGACAGGCCAGAGAGGTGACAATTAGTTTGGGGATATACTGACTACTGTATACTGAAGGGAACTAAGAAAAACGTTTATATGCTATTTTTGCAAATTGTCTGCGATTATACAAGAACCAACTGTTAGAGCTGCACGGGGAGCCTTCTTCTCTGTAACCCCTTCTGTATGTTGTACTGTTAAGTGCTCCTTCTTATACAAGAATAATAAATTCAACTTAAACCGTGATACTTTGAATCCAATTTTCTTTATTGAAGGGTCACTCTAAGAAATTCTTCTAACAAATAATCAAACCAACAGTAACAACAGTCAAAGTAAAAATAATAATGTGAACCCAACATGTCCAAAAAGGAGTAGGATGAAGCATATGCTTATTTAAACCTACCAAACCTGAGTTTGTACTGCTTATTGAAGTGGATCATGTGTGGACATGCCTGAGCTCCACACCCAGTCTGTTCCACAGCCTCACTCCACAAACTGAAGGACTTAAACCTTTTAATGCTGTACGTGCTCGCTGATGTCTTAAGTTGAACTCACCCCTCAGATTATAACCCCCAACTCTGCAAAAAAAATAAAAAAATAAATAAAATACTTATTTTTGATGAAATGAACCAGGTGAGTGAATTTTAATGTTTTTGATTTTAAGAATAGTGAATTTGTGCGGTCTCTATAACCACTGTTATGAATTATTTTTATGGCTCTTTTCTGCAGCATGGATAGAGATGTTACATTTATTTATTTATTTATTTATTTATTTATTAGTATTGTCCAAGACCACTGCACAGTATTGTAAATATGGTAAAATCAGGGAACACTTTCATTATATACTTTTTCCCAGTTTTGTGCCAGTAAATAATTCTTGAATATACTTCCTCTGTCCTCACATATACATACAGCTGATTATTACATTTTTGTTTTTTTTTTGTTCACATATTTCAGTTGTTATACATTCTAATAAGTTTCAATGACAGTTAACATATTTATTTTTATGCCGAGTGCCTAGGCATTAACTGACACAGTAACACAGGCAGCTCAAGCAAGACATTTTCTGTAGTGTCCGTCAATCTGTGTTGTTTGTGTTTAAATCTGCTGTTGCTGTGCCTATGATGTGACATATCAGTCATCTGATTTGACAGTGAATCCAGCAGGACTGTGTTAAATCATAACATAATTTCTAGCTACTAAAAATTAAATACATGCTAATTGCTAACACTAGGCAGTTGATGAAATGTGCTTCTTCAGCCCATTAATGTCGCTGGCATTGCTGAATGAGATGCTCTTCCCTTTGAGAAAGCACTCAGCGAACTGAAAACATTGAAATTATAGGTTTAGTAAAACTGTTTGACAGATAAGGTCTAAATTGTCTTTGACTTTGCAGTGATATTTTAACAACCCAAAAATCAGGTTCTTTAGTGCAAACACTCCACATGATGTAGTGTCTGGGTGTTTCGGGTGAGGGAGTGCTGAGCAGGACCATCTTGTAATATTGAGTCCCCTACGCCTCATGAAGGCTCTAAATAACAGATATGTACTTTATGTTTATATAAATGATAAAACTAAAATTTAAAGATTCATGTTAATTTACCTCGTCACTCCTTGACAGTGCTTCATTTTCTTGTCACTCTCCTCAGGAGGGTCGAGGAAGAGGCAAGTCTTTTGATATGGTTTCATGACCTATTGGTCAATAAGGGAAAACACCTGCATGTAAATCTAAGAAAGTCATATTCCTTTATACATTCAATGAATAAAAGTTATTTCAATTAAATGCCAAATAGATAAGTTACAATAACCATCTTTTAACTCACCAGTGCCCGCACTCATTTAAAATCCCAATCATGTATTTGTATCAACGGATCCAGCAAGAATAAAAATAAGCGATAAAGTGAGTGACAAGGTCATTTAAAATAATGTGTCACATAGTCTTGAAAGAATCAAAGCAACACCTGAAAAGTGAAAGGACATATGGGAAGACGTTTACATGGCAAAGTGATCTGATCTGGAGAGTTATGGAACTAGTCAAATATTCAGAAGCTATATACATTCACGCATTGTGATAAGTATTCTGTATTGAATAGATTTGACATAGCATGGCATGTGACAAACATTTATCAGTGGCAGCTGAGAAGGATGTGGAGGAGGTAGGGGTGGCTGAAAAGGTGGAAGCAGAGTTGACAATGTTGTGTGGAATGTGTGGCGCTCCCTCCACATGAATTTTTAAGTGATCAGTGCTGATCATTTTAAAAATATCATTTATCAAAATATCCTCATTTGAAAGATCTGCCACAATAGTGAAAGGCCCCAGGTAATCAGGGTCCAGCTTTCCTCCCTTTCGCTGCTGGCTCCTTATGTTTTGCCTCCACACTTTGACACCCACCTTGAATTTGGAGGTGACAATTTGCACTTTTTGGTTCTATTTGCAATGGCATCTCAAGCTTGTAAAAAATACTTAAAAATCTGAAACATCTATAAATTAAAGCTACTAGTTAGAACAGAAGATACCATATATTCCATGGGGACCTGTGATGGGTAGTGTGCTCCGTGCCAAACATCAAATAAAAAGGTGAAAATTTGGTGGTCAGTTGTGTTTTGGTACATAAACAAAACATCACTGCATCCAGGTGTTTGTCTCACGTATCGGCCTGTCTCCCGCCAGTTTTCTGGTTGAATAATGATCACTTTCGTTACCGTTACGCCGTGCAAGTGACCCAGACGTCAGCGAGAGAATCATTTCTCAAAATAAAAGGTTTTTCAAAATAAAAGATCGTCCATACGCAGATAATACATACGACAGAAACAATTAATTATTTCTTGTGCAGCCCGGTAACCAATTGATCAACAGACCGGTACCGGTCCGTGGCCCGGGGGTTGGGGACCACGGCACTAGACCATTTGTTGTGGTAGGGGGCACATAGGCTTGTTTTTATAGAAAGAATATTGCAGATGTTAGTGTTAACCTATGTTTGCGAAACATGCATACATTAGATGTTATTTAAGTGTAAAAAAAAAAAAAAAAAAGTGTAAATTAGTAATTTCATACCTCATTCACAAATTCCTTCCCTCGATCAGTGAGGTCTGCCTTTAGAGCCTCAAATTGATAAATTGATAAATCTGAACACAGAGGCTTTCTTGTCTTAACAGTTTGTGTAAACTGTAAGTTGTATAAAGGCAGAGTAACTCTTGTCTAACACTTGTCTAACATTCCACAAAGTGGGCACACTATATTGATTCGGACTACTATTATTATTATTGTTATTGCACATAAGAACGTCATAGGTGACTTTAGATACTTACCCATGTGTCAATGTCATCTGATATGCCAGGCCAGTAAAACGCCCGCCAATTGCATCCAGGGTTTTCTTTTGCCCACAGTGTGCCCCAGTGCTGCTGGCATGAAAGTATTTGAATATTTCTTCAGTGTTATTGGGCCCACACACCACCTCAGTGACGTTACCCTTCTTTTTGTGGAAGAGTTTTTCATCTTTGTTAATAAAACGGGCTACATTAGTATAGATTATTAAATAAAAGCATCAGCTGAGAAACAGACCAAGACACAGCTTGAAATACATCCATTCCCATTTCCACATCAAAACAAGGGTCAAAAACACAGAGCAGTCCAAAAACCAGCTAGATGCACAGACACATATATACAACTGATAAGTGTGTATGAAGCTGGTATGCTCCAAAAGAAAATCAGAACAGTTAATCTCCCATGTCTGTTCAAGAGAAAGACCTGCTGTGCAAAAGATCACACTTAATACTTTTCTCTTGAGCCTATTTTTTTTCTGAAAATCTGAATATTATTTACAAATTTCCTTTATTATCTGGTTGTCTTGGCTACTGTCAAGTAAGTTGAGATCTCTAATCCACTAGCACAGCTACAGAGTTAATGTCAACAACCTGGGAAATGGATGATAGAGGATTTGCAAAGGATTTGCGGCCTTGCAAATAAAGAAGTGAAAGCTCCCCGGCAGAGGGCCTGAGAGTTGGGAACCAAGGGACTTTCCATTATTGCCAGTGATGGCATAAACCTTTGGACATTTAGGGACTCTCCTTCTGAGTATGTAAGTAATGCATAAAGATAAAATGAGCTAAAAATATGCTTAATAATGATTCTGTATTAAACAATGGAAAAAATGAAATGCTGAAATGAGTGCAACCATGAGAAAAAAGTGTGATTATAACTGAAGAATCTGACTACTAAAAATGTGAAATCATTGGTGAAATAACTATAAATAAATCATGCTGAGAGGTTGAGCAACGGAACTTGAGTAACCAAACCGGAGGAGAACTTGGACTTATAACCTCAGAGTTCTACAGCCAACAGCAGAGAGCCAGGCCAAGGAGGATCAACCATCCATCAAGGCCATCAAGGATTCTCCTCAAGTTCATCCTGCCTACAAAGACTGTAGACATTGGGGACTTTTCTGGGCTTTGGACAAAGCCAGGAGTTTTCAACATCATCAGCAAGTGGGGAAAAGAGAGCAGCCAAGGAGTGGTCGGGTGGATCAATGAGCTGTGTGCAGCTCACGGTTGAACCGGTTTTCTAACACATAAAATGACAGAAATAAAAAGAAAAATGAATGATGTAAAATGACAGAAATATTAATGACACAATCGCGCAACTTTAACATTTAGCTGACGCTTTTTTGAGTGGACACGACCTAGCGTTAGCCTGCTATAAGCATGTACTTATACCATGCACACGTTCAAACTAACATTCGACAGAAAAAAAGAAGCTGCATCAACAGGTTATCTCTAAGCTTTTGGGAACCTGGTAAAAGTTCCCACAAAGAAAACTAGGTTACAGTAGTTATTTTACATACTAACTGTTCCACACGTCCTACACCTGGACGGTGACCCGTCAACGGTCAGTATCTGCTGCAGTCTTACAACTGAAATCTCCTCAGACAAGAAGTCCAGAGACTTCTTAATTGCCCTCTTCGGCTGTCAGAGCCTCCTTCTGACCCATGTTGCTAGGTAACGCAAGGTAGCTTCTGCTGTTACCCTTGCCGCCTGCTAGCTAGCTTGTCAACTAGCTGTATAGCTCAGTTTCTTTTTCGTCTGTG